>JBBPBX010000182.1:98049-130223 GCA_038048925.1 Garcialebias charrua | reverse complement strand
TATATATATATATATATAAAACAGGACTGGTCTCAGGTGTGGTCTATAAAGTGCCTGCCGGCCACTGGAATTCCACACTTGTGGTTATTCTTCAAAGTTCAAACTCCTCCTGGGGCCATCACCAATGGTGAAATGTATTACCTTGAGCTGTTTATCCATGGTTTATGCATTTAAAACTCAGGATGTAGAAAAGGCATAAACAATAAAATAAAATAAAAATCATTTGGATGATGGAACACATTTTAGAGGAAATATGACACCAACTTTCAAATCCTGTCTGTACTGAAGTAAGTTTGAGCAATTTTATGCAACGGTGAGCCGTGTGAGACGAACAGATAATGATACTTCTTATGTCTCTCTCTTTCTTTCCTTCTCGTTCACTCATTTGAAGCATTTTTCCCCAAAACATGAACATCATTAGTGATGCACAGAACACACTTGCAGCCATTCAGGCTTTTGGTGTGAATCTGCAGACAGCAATCAATATGAGCCAGAATGTGGAGCTGAAAAAAAAAAAGTGTCTGTGAATAATTGTGTTGTAATTTAGCTTTAAATTCATTCCATGTGTCAACACAAGATCCATTCCCTTTACTTTTCCAGCATGCATACCAATGAGAGTATCAGATAAACATAGCAGACAATTAGATTGTTTCCAGTTTGCTATTAACACAAAGGATTTTCTACGATTACCTCCTGCCTACATTGCCTTCGAGCTATTTATTTTTTCTGAAGTATAAAATGATCCTAATGTAACTGATAACAGTTGCAGGCTGTTATTGGTTATAACCTGCTATCGCTGTCTGATGTTGAGACACACTGTAGAGCTGTGTTTATCTGCTGTAACACTCAGTTTCTGCACTCATACAAGACCCTAGTGATGCTGCTGCTGCTCTCCATTCACCTTCTTTCCACCATTTTGTACAATCTCATCAAAAATGTATTTAAGCCCTTCTGCAATGCTGGATGCTCTGTTGCCAAGGTAACCAAATTCACCCACCAGTAAGTGCCTGAGGTTTGGCACTGCTGCAATATTACTTGTTTTCTTGAAAGTCCCTTTTTTTAATCTAGTGATATCGTTTTTTTTTATTTCCCCTCCCTGAAAAACGAGCAATACTCAGTTGCATCACCATGCAGTTATATCCTGTTTTAATTATTAAACATTGTAGCAACTAATAAAGTTGATCTGTCTGTTACTGTGCAATTAGGAGGGTTTGCTATATGCTTGATGCACACCCCTGGGTGCACATCATTTATACATTGCTGCACTTGGAAGGTCACAGGTTCCCAGCTTTAGCCGAGCTGTAAAAATGTCAGTGGGCCTCCCCTGCTCTTGACACTCATAATAGAGCTGTGATGTTTGTGAAGCACCAGGAAGCTAGAAACTGTAAATATGAGAAAGCTGAACAGATGTACAACAAGCTATTAAAGTGAAATAAAATGAAGGGAAAAAAACTTGCAGTACTCCCTAAGTGTGTCTAATTAGGCACATACATGATGATCCTCAGAGACCACTAAAGGGGAAAAAGCAAGCAGCAACACCCTGATAGCTCATGCTTACGGTCCAAGTCATCAGTAAGTGACACTTGAAAAGAGTTTGCAGGCCACTCAACATATTTTTCTGGAAAAAACAGCATCTAGCAAGAATAATGTGGGAATAGAATGATGGCTAAATGAGTTTATGTCTTTTTAGAGGTTGATAGTGTCACAAAGCTTGGAAACCCCATGACTGAGGACAAATTTAGGTTAAAATGTCCATGGGTTCTTCTTGTCACAATACATTAGATTACTGCTTTACTGTACAGGTGCCTTTGAACAATATTTAAAAAAGCCTTTTAGACTAACTGACATTTTAAATGCTTGCCTGTATGATCCATGCAAGTGAAAACTGTTGTCAAGACAGAGTTATATTGTTTTTAAATTAGTTTAAAACAAGATTAGGCCGAGCTTCCATGCATGCTGATAGGCCTAACCATGTTAGCAAAGCCCAGACTGCTGCCATCATTTAGTCATATCTAGATAAATTATTCATTAGAATTAGGGTGCATACGTCTGCTCAGGTTGAAGAAAAACTAAAATGATATCAGAAGTGTTAAAAATGTTCATGCAGCTCATTCAGTAAAACAGTTCATTCAGATGACGGTCTTTCGTTCTAAAATTATTTATTTCATTTTTAAATTTTGTATAAATGCACAAATAGTTTGGAGAGTTCAGGAGGCCACCCGTCTGACTTATTTAACATAAAAAGTACAACAAATGTTCATCTTAAACTAATAATATTCACTATGAGCTCTAGATAGATCAGACGGATGTCGGATATCGTTGAATTTTGCTGTAAACATTGTCAAGTCGCTGTTAAATCTTCACCAAAAGAACGTTAGTTTAATGAACGCTCTTATTAGGATTAGTAACTGCCCTAAAAAGTGAGATTTTAGCCTGAAAATGTTACATTTTTACTTGTGATTTGGGATTCAATTAAAGTCCATTAGGAGTTTTTATGTGTTTGAAAAGCTGAAAAAGTCAATTTAGCTACATTTGTAGACAGAAGACTTCTGTAAGAAAGATTTGTTTTGTTTGGAACAGAAATGCTTCCCCATCATTACCTATTCATGACACAGAATCAATAATCTCCTTCCATGCTGTGTGTGCTGCTCCTGGGTCTGAGGGATTATTTTCATGTGCTGTTTATTATGTTCAGAGGCCGACTGTTACAGACTCAAGGGGAGAATGAGAGATAAGAGAGAAGTCCTGTAGTCTATCCAGTGACAGACAAAGCAGCCTGAATGCATGGATTTCATTTATTCAGTGTTGAGTTTTGTTTGCACTTCACCGACACTGAAGTACAGTACTTTAAAAAAAAAGTGACAGACGACAAAGCACGAAACATTACTGATCCCAATTCAGAAGTTATTACTGGGTTAATTAAAAAGCAATCATTTAATTTATGTCATTTCAATTTAGATGATAATTTAGGAACGATAAACTCCTCCACTGGTAGGGTGAAAAGAAGGGAAGAGCATGTAAGCACCTGAGTGAGAGTGGTCCTGTAACAACTACTGCTTTTTTAATGCACCTTATTTTGTTTGGTGGCTCCTCAGATTGAATAAGTCCTTTGAATGAAGGACAAAACATCTCAGCAAAAAAAGAAACCATCCAGATGACCTCACTGAATATTCCCTGATGCATGCTCAATAATCCATCCATCCATCCATCCATCCATCATCCATCCATTATCTTTACCCGCTTCTTCCATTTTGGGTCACGGGGGTCGCCGGTGCCCATGTCCAGCAATCACTGTGCGAGGGGCGGGATACACCCTGGATGGGTCGCAAGTCCATCACAGGGCCACATAGAGACAAACAACCATTCACTCTCTCACTCACACCTAGGGACAATTTAGAGCTACCAGTCAGCCTAACATGCATGTTTTTGGACTGTGGGAGGAAACCGACGCATGCACAGAGAGAACATGCAAACTCCACCCAGAAAGGCCCCTGGACCGAGATTTGAACCAGGGACCTACTCGCTGAGAGGCAGCAGCTCTACCAGTTGCGCCATCGTGCTGCCGCTCAATAATCCAGGTAGAAAAATCTAAAAAATCTAAGTCTGGTCCTCTGGACATTCAAAAAAACAAACCAAAATGAAACAAAATAGTAGAAACGTTTCGTCTTTCGTCCGAAAGACTTCCTCAGTGCTGTATTCAGCTCAGTCTTATAAATAGCACCCTCTCACAATGGATCAACCAGTTGGCTGATGACAGCCGAAACCAGCTGCACACATGATCAAGGAGGACCATCAGCCTAACGATGGATCGTTAGCACCCTGATGGTTGTTTGCTATTCACAGAGGGCTGAGTGATACTAGCAATAACAGCATTGTAAGAGGGGGACAGTTGAACCCGGAGGCCTCCACCTCTGTTTAATGATGGATGGTTTCTTTTCACAAATATGGCCTCCTTTACTCCTCTCTCAAACCATCGTTCCTCTCTATCAAGGATGTGAACATCTTCATCCCTGAAAGAGTGACCGCTGGCCTGGAGATGAGTGTAGACTGCAGAGTCCTGACCTGATGATGTTGATCTTCTGTGCTGGGCCATCCTTTTGGCCAGTGGCTGTTTAGTTTCCCCGATGTAAGACTGATCACATCCTGACACTGAACAGCATACACAATATTACTCTGTTTTTGCCGGGGGACTGGATCTTTGGGATGAACCAGTCTTTGCCGTAATGTGTTTTGGGGTTTAAAAGCCACTGGGACGTTGTGTTTAGAGAATAAACGTCTCAATGTCTCTGAAACTCCCGCAACATACGGAATGACCACTGGTCTGGGTCTGGGTTCCTTCTTTTCACCTGATGGCTGGCTGGAGTCCTGTTTGGGTTTCTTCTCTGCTTTCAGGAAGGCCCAGTTAGGATATCCACATTTCTCTAGAGCCTGTTTTGTGTGTGATCTCTCCTTCTGTCAGGCTCCTGAGTTAGTGAAGACGCTGTCTCTACTTTTTTTATTTTGTTTTGCTTTGTTTTTTAATGTTCAGAGGACCAGACTTTGCTTTTTTAGATCACTGAATATTGTTGGATTTTTATCGGGATTATTGAGCATGAATTTTGGTGCACCTTCTGTAAGGTTTAACGGAATACCCAGAGAATATGGACTGAATCAAAGTCCATTAACCCAGGTAAAAAAAAATGTTTTAACCAAGTTAAGTAAGATCCTCTGGACGGTTTCTTCATGTTGAGATGTTTTGTCTTTCATCCAAAAGACCATCAGTCTGAGGAGCCTAAACAAGCTCAGTCTCATAAGTACCTGTAGTATGCTCACACAGTAGGCTAACCAGTTTGATGGTGATAAGATGCAGTGGCATATGTCCACCGGGGGGGGGATATTTCTCCAAAATGAAAAAAAAAAATCCCAAATTCAAGTATGTTTTTTTATCAAATGCAGATTAATACAAGGTCAACAGAACAATTAAATGCTCAAGATGAGAAGAACCAATTTGACTCCCCAAAACAACAAAGTTCAAACAAAAATATATATAAATAAATAATATATATAAATTATAGAAAGGAAAATTAATTTAAATAAGTCCTGAGTTTTTCATAGTATTATAAAAAGTATAAAAAGTATATCAAGTATACTTTTTATACTTGATATACTTTTTATACTTTTTATACTACTATGAAAAAACTCAGGACAGTATTACACTTTTATTATTTCATTTTATGCTTATGTTCATTGGGTGTTTGGTGTTTTAGGGGTGTTTGGTGTTTCAGTGTTGGTGTAAATTTTCATACTTTTATACTACTATGAAAAAACTCAGGACAGTGTTACACTTTTACTATTTTATGCTTATGTTTATTAAATGTTTTAGTGTTTAGTGTTTAGATGGTTACTGTTGCACCGAGGGACTGAGAGAAACGCAATTTCAATCCTGTGTATGTCCTGTGCATATTGCAGTTCTGACAATAAAGTTGACTTTGACTTTTTTTTGATAAGTGAGATTAAAATATTTCTACTTGCAAGAGGCTTTGTTTTCATTCTCCAGATCAATACGGTGTTAAGAAATAGTAAAACACCACCAGTGGCATTTAGAATATAAAATTATTAATGTTTGATCATTTTTTATAAGCAAATTAAAATAAATGTAGCCATCAGAGTCCAATACTGTACAATAGCCTGCACTTGTAACCTAACTCCACAAACAAACAAAGAAAAGAACAAAAAAAAATCACCAGTTGCCACTTTTAGAATAAACAGTCAGCTGAAGACTTTTATCACCTCCTTTTATTGCTGCTGTTTTTATTTTTATTTTGACTGATTTATTGTACCTGTTTTTATCTTTTCTGTCCTGTTAAGCACCTTGGTCAATGCAAGGCATTGTAGGAAGGTGCTATACAAATAAAGTTTATTATTATTAATATTATTACTGTGATTATGTTATTTCAACAACCTAGTAAACAAAACAACTTGATATTATATATGAATGTTATAATATAATGTGATACAATAAATAAGATTGACTTATCTAATAAGTACGGTTAGACATATGATTATTTTATTATTAAGCCCACTAACACAGGGATAACAGTTATATTTGTGCTTTTTTTGAGTTTGCAGCTGTCATGACACAGACGTCATTATTTAACCTTGCATTATTAGCTTGCATGGGCACATAAGAAAATCTTCCATGGCACTTTTTTTTTTGCATGGCACATTTTTATCTATATAAATACTTAATAATTCAATGTTAATAGGAGCTAGTTACTTGCAAGGGACTTTGTTTTCATTCTTCAGATCAATACAGTGTTAAGAAATAGTATAACACCACCAGTGACATTTATTTAGTATGTAAAATTATTAATATTTGATAATTTTTTATAAGCAAATTTAAATAAATGTAGCCATCAGAGTCCAATACAATAACCAGGTGGCTAGCGCTAGCATGCTAACAAACAAACAAAGAAAAAAAAAAAAACTCACCATTTCCCACTTGCAGTCAGCTGAAGGCTTTTTTCACAGAGCCATCTAATATCTGAGAGGCATATCAGTCAGAAATGCAAATAGATATTAGATAAAGGGCTTTACATTATTTAAAACGTACCTGAGCAAGCCTGCTTGAGTCACTGCACGACTCTGTAATCCCAGACAAAAATTTAAATAAAAACTAGACCGGAAGTAGTAAATCAAAAAACATTCAATACAAAAAATAATGACTTTATTTGTAACAGAAGACGTTTTGCTCTTCATCCGAGGAGCTTTCTCAATTCAAAGAGCAGTGAGTGTGGGGTTCAGGTTTTAAAGGCTGAAATAAGACACACTATGTTTACATGGGCAAAATTCTGTGACCGGATTGAAATGTGCTCTGATTGCATAATTAGATAGCACCGTTTACATGGGCACAATCCGTTCATGACGAGTGTTTACATGCAGCAGGCTTTTATTCTGATCAGAAGTTCTGACATGCGCAGAGTGGTACACTCCCCTTAAAAAAAAAAAACGAAGAGGAAGTTACTTTCGTAAAAACCACAGAAGAAGAAGTTACTTCCGGGACGAAAGTACGCGTCCAAAATGGACCCGCACCAGATTGTAATGACAGCGATGCAGTTTTTTCTGCACTCCCTGATTGAACTACAGGTGAAGCAGCGCGTGCTTTTAGTTTTTTTATTCACAGGATGAGAGCGCTGGCTGTCCTCTGTCCTCCAAGCTGTCGTGGACAACAATTGTTGGTAAGATAATAAAAACGCTGTATGCTAATAAACTTTTTGTCCTTTCCTTTTCTACCTGTCTGCGTGATACTGTCTGTATTTGTTATTAATTACTATTCTTCATCTGTTTTCCTGTTTCTGGAGCATCAGTGTCACGATGCCAGGCAGTGCCCATGATGCCAATGTCCTGCGCCACTCAGACCTCTATCAAAGGGAGAGACAGCAGGCGCAATTCGTGGCAGTGGCAGCTGCCGCGACCTGCCACCGGAAGTGCCGCGACTGCCACCGGAAGTGCCGCGAAGGCTGCCGCGAAGACTGCCACGGCCACCGGGGCTGCCACGAAGCTGCCACGGCCACCGGGGCTGCCGCGAAGACTGCCACGGCCACCGGGGCTGCCGCGAAGACTGCCACGAAGGCTGCCACGGCCGCGAAGGTTGCCACGGCCACCGAATCTCAAAGTGCCACGAAGGTTGCCACAGGGTGCCACCGGAACTGTCTTCCACAGACCACAAGGTGCCACTAGCTGTCACAGACTTTGTCAGATCATCTTCCACAGCAATTTTGTGCAAAACTATTGCCATTTTGTGTAAAAAAAAAAAAAAAAAAAATTTAATTAATTAATTAATTAATTAAATAAATAAATAAATGCTTCATCTTTATTGTATGTCCTTCAAAAATGACCTTCTGACGATGATGATTATATTATTTAATAAACACAGAACAACCTGTAATAGTGCATTTAGGAAACATGTCTAAAATAGTGCTTTGTGTGTAGGATGACTAAAAAAATACATATTTCTTTTTTTAAATTACAGTTAAAATTACTTATTGGTGTGCCACAGACTGCCACCAGATGCCACCACTACTGTCACCTGCCACGTCACGTGCCACCACTACTGTCACCTGCCACGTCACGTGCCACCACTACTGTCACCTGCCACGTCACGTGCCACCACTACTGTCACCTGCCACGTCACCTGCCACCACTACTGTCACCTGCCACGTCACGTGCCACCACTACTGTCACCTGCCACGTCACGTGCCACCACTACTGTCACCTGCCACGTCACGTGCCACCACTACTGTCACCTGCCACGTCACGTGCCACCACTACTGTCACCTGCCACGTCACGTGCCACCACTACTGGCACCTGCCACGTCACCTGCCACCACTACTGTCACCTGCCACGTCACGTGCCACCACTACTGTCACCTGCCACGTCACGTGCCACCACTACTGTCACCTGCCACGTCACGTGCCACCACTACTGTCACCTGCCACGTCACGTGCCACCACTACTGTCACCTGCCACGTCACGTGCCACCACTACTGTCACCTGCCACGTCACGTGCCACCACTACTGTCACCTGCCACGTCACGTGCCACCACTACTGTCACCTGCCACGTCACGTGCCACCACTACTGGCACCTGCCACGTCACGTGCCACCACTACTGGCACCTGCCACGTCACGTGCCACCACTACTCTCACCTGCCACTGATCATAGGTGTCATTCCCATGCCACAAGATGGCCAGAGTGTTGCAGAGCTGCCACGGGTGCTGCCAGTTTTGGGGGATGCCGTTGCAACATTTTGTAAGACGTGCTACTTATATTGCCTGTAATAATATATTTATTTGGCACATTAACCATGTGAGACATTTAATATTTTTTCGTAAAAGTACTACATGTATGGCAGCTAACATAGATTATAGTTAATTTCATTACATAAATTAATTTTTTTCTGTAAACATAAAACTTATACAGTAATTATTAGTTTCTGTTTACACATTTTACATAGTAATAACACTGCATTGTAAAAGAAGTGTTCATCTTTTAGTTCACACTGTTGTGTATTTTTCTTGATTTAATTTTTAGTTTTTTTCTTTGAGTCCCAGTTGCTCCAGACCATCATGGGGAACAAAGAGGTGGAAAAGCAATTTCTTTATGTTAGTTTCAGTTAAGTTTTTGTTGTGTTCTCCCCTACATTTCTATGTGTTTTGGGGGCTGATCAGCTATTATTTAAGTTTCCATTTGTGTCCTTTATGTAAGTCTGTATGTTTGTGTTCTCAGTCTGAATAAAGTATTGTTACCCTGACCTCTTGAAATTTGCCCCATTTTGTGACTTCTTTATGTACCCAAAATTGTGTATTGAGGTTAAGTAACAAAATATTATATTTGAAACCAAACCTGTGCCTGACTGTCCTTTTACTGCATGGTCCATCACACTGTGCACATCCCTCCTCGCTCTATTTCAGATAGAAATAGGCTCCAGCAATAAAAACAAACAGTGAATTTGGTTGCAATGTCTTTATTTACAAAGGCTACTCAAATCTAGCAAACACCTTCATGTTCCTGTCATCACAAATTTCTCTGCAGAACTTTTCATGGTCCTCCTTCATTTTGAAAATAAAAGAGAATTGTTCTGCTGGAGAACTTTCATTCATTTCCTCAGTCCAGCTGTTGAGGGCCTGGAGAGCTTCTTCCTTGTCTTGATCATCATAATCAAGGACAGCAGGAAGTGTAACCTGGCCAACAAATATTTGGTTTTTGCACCATTCTGCCGCAGCATGGCTGTCTCTCAAGATTGAGCTTCCCTGCAGAAAAATATGTTGATTAATATGTTTATTATGTGAATACTGTTACCTGTAAATATTACACCTTGGCAATTCAATCTATTTTAAGATATACTTTTAAATTACATTATAAATGTGTCAATGCAATTCCTGTGTCCTTTAACCTGGGTTTCAAAACCATGTGCACTAAAATACCTATGCAAATTTTTGAAGTGTTTTTGTAGCAAGTGTCTGATTATAATTTTTGACCTTTTCTGGTGTTGTTTCTTCTTGTTTTTCTTTTTGTTCTTCTTCTACTTTGTCTCTGTTAATAAAATAAAGAAATGCATAAATAGACAGTCTTGCAATCTAGCATGCCCGTGGTATCTTTGGGACAACACTAATGTTATTTACCTAAAAATTTCCATGACTCTGTCCTGAAGAACAATTTCCGCTTGGTAGCGGCAAAGATTGCCTCTTCTTTGCAGCCACTGGATCACAACCTAGAATGCATTTCAAGAACACCTGTTGTAAAATTACTAATTGCATGGTATTTATATGTTGAACTACCATACAATAAAATATACTGTGGTGGATACTCCTACAACCACACCAAGATATTATTTTATTTCTCAGTAAATCTCAGTTTGAAATGACAACATAACTTAAGCAAAATTAACTGTAGAGAAAATGTTTTTATGCTTTAAATTTTGTTTTTTTGTCATGTACACTTACATATTTGAATTTTTTAATTTTTTTTAAATTAATTTTATTTCATGCTGACAAGAGGGCAGTTGAAGTTTGAAGTTAATGGACAACACTTTCACAACAACACAGAAGGGGAAAGGAGTGGACTTTGATAAAATGTACAAATTTTTTAAGGTGTCCTCTCTTTCATTTTCACATTTTTATTAAAAAAATTAGTTTTTCAGTATTTTTTACTGTTTTGGTTTATTGGAATGTTACATTGCCATTGATTATTTCATATTACTGTACTCCACGCCTCTAGTCACCTTATTTTTGGCATCAGGTCAGATTGTGTTCTGTAAAATTTTAGTTAAGCACAAAAAGTTAATGTGTGAAATGCCAATATCAGAGTAGAATGTTACGCTTGTCCAAAAATATAATTTTTACAAGTCTTTATGAAACAGATTAATTGTTGTCAGTGTTTTCTCCATCACAAACACAGTAGCTTATAAATGTTACTGTGTTTTTTAATGTGATCGGGAATGATCACCAAGCCCAATCACATTTACAAACATAAAAATCTTATTAATGTAGAATTCTGTCATTTGTCAAGGCATTGATTTTAGACAAGACATTAAAGATGTGCAGACAGCCGGTATGAGGCTCACCTCTGGCAGAAGCACTTCTGTGATCATGTGTTGGTCAACACCTTCATTCCCGGTAACGTCCAGGATGTTTTGAAGTCGCTTGATGAGATTGTCTGTCTGTAAAAAATGAGAGGCTGTTGGATCAGTCTGTCAGTTTAATGTTACCATTTCTCTACTAACCTGAATGTGCCAGTAGTGGTGGCACGTGACGTGGCAGGTGACATGGCAGGGAACGTGGCAGGTGCCAGTAGTGGTGGCAGGGAACGTGGCAGGTGCCAGTAGTGGTGGCAGGGAACGTGGCAGGTGCCAGTAGTGGTGGCAGGTGACGTGGCAGGTGACATGGCAGGTGACAGTAGTGGTGGCAGGTGACGTGGCAGGTGACAGTAGTGGTGGCAGGTGACGTGGCAGGTGACATGGCAGGTGACAGTAGTGCGTGGCAGGTGACAGTAGTGGTGGCAGGTGACGTGGCAGGTGACAGTAGTGGTGGCAGGTGACGTGGCAGGTGACAGTAGTGGTGGCAGGTGACGTGGCAGGTGACAGTAGTGGTGGCAGGTGACGTGGCAGGTGACAGTAGTGGTGGCAGGTGACGTGGCAGGTGACAGTAGTGGTGGCAGGTGACGTGGCAGGTGACAGTAGTGGTGGCAGGTGACGTGGCAGGTGACAGTAGTGGTGGCAGGTGACGTGGCAGGTGACAGTAGTGGTGGCAGGTGACGTGGCAGGTGACAGTAGTGGTGGCAGGTGACGTGGCAGGTGACAGTAGTGGTGGCAGGTGACGTGGCAGGTGACAGTAGTGGTGGCAGGTGACGTGGCAGGTGACAGTGGCAGGTGAGTGGCAGGTGACATGGCAGGTGACAGTAGTGGTGGCAGGTGACAGTAGTGGTGGCAGGTGACGTGGCAGGTGACATGGCAGGTGACAGTAGTGGTGGCAGGTGACATGGCAGGTGACAGTAGTGGTGGCACCTGTGGCATCTGGTGGCAGTCTGTGGCACACCAATAAGTAATTTTAACTGTAATTTAAAAAAAGAAATATGTATTTTTTTAGTCATCCTACACACAAAGCACTATTTTAGACATGTTTCCTAAATGCACTATTACAGGTTGTTCTGTGTTTATTAAATAATATAATCATCATCGTCAGAAGGTCATTTTTGAAGGACATACAATAAAGATGAAGCATTTATTTATTTATTTAATTAATTAATTAATTATTTTTTTATTTTTTATTTTTTTATTTTTTTTTACACAAAACGGCAATAGTTTTGCACAAAATTGCTGTGGAAGATGATCTGACAAAGTCTGTGACAGCTAGTGGCACCTTGTGGTCTGTGGAAGACAGTTCCGGTGGCACCCTGTGGCAACCTTCGTGGCACTTTGAGATTCGGTGGCCGTGGCAACCTTCGCGGCCGTGGCAGCCTTCGTGGCAGTCTTCGCGGCAGCCCCGGTGGCCGTGGCAGTCTTCGCGGCAGCCCCGGTGGCCGCGGCAGCCTTCGCGGCACTCTTCGCGGCACTTCCGGTGGCAGTCGCGGCACTTCCGGTGGCAGGTCGCGGCAGCTGCCACTGCCACGAATTGCGCTCGGCCCTGCTGATCAAAGGGCTCATCTGTTGACAAAAGTAAGGCTAATAGTACTGTATTTACTATATTGTATTTAGTATTACTACAACGATTACAGCTAAGAAGTATCTCAAAGTAGAGATGCTTAGCTGTAAAGTTTTATTTAAAATAAAATGTTTGAACCATGTCTTTAAACAAATAGTTAAATGTTGCCAAAATGTAAGGCTAACATTTACTATACAGTATTGTATTTAATTTTACAACTATTACAGCTAAGTATATCAGTAGACATACTTAGATGTAAAGTTTTCTTTCAAATAAAATTTGTTTGAACCATAACTTTAAACAAATAAAAAGTTGAACACTAAATATTGGCATGTCCTTTTTTGCAGTCTGTGAGGAACATTGAAGCAAAGGACGTCCGTCTCTTCATTGTTGGTGATCGTGCATACCGCTGTTGGACTGGCTCGTCAAAGGATACACAAACTGTCCTCATCTGACTCCTCAACAAGTCATTTAATGTTTACCTTGGTGCTGTCAGGTGGAGGTAGAGATGACCTTCAGGTTGCTGAAGTCACAGTGGAGAGTTCTTCTAAAAAGATACTGTACTTATGTATTTGTGTTCACATGCAGTTAACATTTGTATAAAATTATTATCACAATAAACAACTGCAAGTAATACTAGTGAACATCTGAGCTCTTTAATGGACCAAACATTTTAACACATTCTTGTAAACAGTTGAAATTGCTTGTTTGAAACATGTTTCATTCTTAGTGCAATTTGAGGTGTATCAGAAAAACATAAAAATTAAACGTTCAAAACGTTTGTACAAAACAGACGATGTGCACAGATCACATCTTGTAATGATAACAAAAAATTTCTTTGGTCATTTAAAAACTACAGTAACCTGTAATTCAGTAACTTCTTTATCAACTCATCACATACTTTCACAATTTCAATGTATGCATGTGATTTAGGACAACAAAATTGGTGACAAAATAATCGATTTTACTTCCAAAATGTATGTTTCTGTATCCTGATAGAGCAGCAAATGTGTTTTTATCCTGTGAGTCATGCAGAAACTCAGAGTCCTTATTAAACCACCTGACTGTATTAAGTTAGGACATCTTAATTGTACCATAAACTATCAATCCTAATGTCTGTGTAAAAAATACATTTACAGATCTGTCAGTGCACAAAGAAACATGGTTGTGGAGAATTGAAACATTTTCAAATCAGTTTTGAGTTGTTCTAAAGCACATGTGTGAACTTCTTGGGATTCCTAAGACGTGGGACTTGCATCTTCTGCCACCTGCCACCATCTTCTGCCACCATCACCTGCCACCATCATCTGCCACCATCACCTGCCACCATCACCTGCCACTGTCTGTTGTGTGCTGCTGCCAGCTCTTCAAAGCTGGACTCATCATCTGAAAAACAAACAAAATAAAGTTTAACTGGACCCCTGATATGTTGAAAGTTGTTAGGTTAATTATGTGGTTAGTTGGAGTTTTAATGTACAATACAGTATACAGTACTGTAGTTCTATGCTAGCACTACAGCTACTCTTATTTCTTATTATAATTACATTTTTTTTAACATATTTGTTGTTTCTAATTACTCCAGGTAATACAGTACAGAGGGTTAATGTGTTTTGAAGAGTCTAACTTACCAGAAAGGATGCTTTGCTCCTGGTTAGCTTCCTCTCCTCAGATTCCTCTCCTCAGATTCCTCTCCTCAGATTCCTCTCCTCCTCCTCATAAGATCCACACAGCTGCCTGCTGTGTTGGAAGTGGCAGATCTCTCATCAGTTCATCAACACGTAAAATAAAAAAGTGGTGGGGTCGTAGCCACTTGTCCCGTTTTTGTTTTTAGCTTTGTAGCACTTAGCTTTAAGCTCTTCCAGCGATCTCCAGCTTCTTCCAGCTTTTCATGTACTTGTTTGAATAACTACACGTTCGGTCAAGGCGTTCGATAGTTTTGAGCTATTTTAACGTTTCCATTACAAATGTTGCATCGCTCACCGACCAGTTTTACTTCCCCACCATGCGTTAGCATCTACCCACTAGCCAGCCCAGGCGGAGAAGTAAACACGAGGGGGGAGAGGGAGGGAGGGATGGGGGTGCGCGCAGCGCACATGCGCAGTCAGGACAGTTTCCCACAGTCCGGTAAAAGGAACAGATCATGTGTTTACATGCGCACACATCGGGCTACGGATCGGCGTAAACCACCCGTTTCGAACGGATCGCAAATTAGGTCGGATCACGCCGAATACACAAAAAATAACCCGACCGGGGTGTTTACATGACGGACTTTTGATCCGTTCGGCCGTTTGATCCGATTACTTGTGTCCATGTAAACATAGCTATTGATACCTATGTAGATTGAAAAATCACACCTCACACCTTAACAGTAAGGGTTTCTCAGGGTCTTTGTTAGTCTAATTCACAGATGAGGCTCCTCTGTTCCCATCAGGTGTGAACTATTGTCTGGGAATCAGTCGCTGCATTATACGTTTTTGAAAGTTGAAATTTGAGACCTCCCCCTCTGTTAAGAGACATTTTTTTTTCTCTCTTAACACAAACAGCTTCCTTCACGCCCCTATCAAACCATCTGTGTTCATGGTCCAAAATGTGCACATTCTGGACCGTGAACACATTCATAACACATGACACTTATTATTTTTATTATCTGTACAGTGTTTGGTAAATGTTCCTAATGCAATGACTAGTTGAGAACAAACTCAGCGCAATAACTTTCTTTTCTTCCATTTCCTGTTTTTAAGTTGTATTGTCGTTTTTTTTATTACATTTTTGTTACTACTTCCATACTGTATCATTCTTTGATATGTTTTTTATTGCTTTCCCATCTTTGTGTTGAGTGACTTGAAGCTGCTGGCAACTTGTGAATTTGCTTCAGGATAATAAAGTCCTTTCTGGTCTTATCTTATCTTGTTTTAAATAGTGCCAATTCAAACTGAATTCCTAACAGTTCAATTAGATCTTAACTCAGTTTACTTTTAAATTCAGTCTTATAGTAGATTAGTAAATATAAAAGGCCAGTTTGTAAAAGGTTATCTAGTTAAGGGAAGCAGAGGAATGTATTAATTTTAGAAGCTGCCAAATTACAGTATTCTGAACCTGAACCTCTGTAGGCTCCAACAGGCACAGGTCTTTCCTCTTCAAAGTTAGCTTGGTAATGGTTCATTTCAGCTTCTTTATAGAGAATCTCCAGGTAGTATTTTGTTCTTCATTCAGTGTCAGACAATATTATATTTTTTCCCGTTTTCAAACGGCGTTAAAGAAACGACAACGCTGTTTAATCTAAATAAATTAGCCCCAGTTGGAGGCAGTAATAATGGAAGACAATGAGCAGTGAGCTGCTGTTTCAAACCAAATGAAAGCAGTAAATATCCTGTCTGTTGCTCTGAGAAACTTTATTCTTTTTGTCTCACTCCAAAAGCATTAAATCCAATTTAAAGCTATAGTAGTTTTGTGAGCTTAAGCATAAAATGAATTTTATTTTAGATGTCTTTTGTATTTTCTTTAGTCCTTGTTTTATTTTTTAATTTTTTAACTAAATGACAAGCTTGATGGCATCCCTTTTCACCCATGTGGCATGAAAACACGTCAGCCACTACAAGAGATGTTTTCTAAGAGCATTTTAAAGTCGTGCAAAACAGAGCCCTGTCTTGTTATCTCTCACATGCCACCCAAGGACAGCTTTCCTGGAACTTCTAAACTAAACTCTTCTTGGCCATCATCTGCCACGTTGAGTTATCAGAGCAGTTAACACATCTGCAAGGTTATTTTCTAATTTGTCTTCTCAGATTTGCTGGTGAAGATTCTCAGTTGTCCAGGACATGATGAAATCAGAACAAGCGCTCAATACAAAAACAACTGGACTTTATTTGTTGCAGAAAACGTTTCACCCTTTATCCAAAACCCTTTATCCAATTGAAAAAGCCTTTTGGATAAAGGGTGAAACGTTTTCTGCAACAAATAAAGTCCAGTTGTTTTTGTATTGAGCGCTTGTTCTGATCTTCTCAGATTTCCAAGCAGAGAATCAGACTTAATTATGAAGTTCAAGAAATACAACGGTTGTTTTATTAGGATGCCAATTTCTGAAATATTTTTATTTGATTGTATTCTCGAATCTGTTACCAAAATAAAAAATAAAAATAAATCACTAACTGAATCACTAAACTACAAACAGGTATATTTGTGCCATAGCTCATTTTGTTTTGATCCACTGCCACCTGGTCATAGTTTATGGGCTCTGTGGTACAATTTTAAAAGTACAATTTATTTATATAGCACTTTTTATAGACACACTATCACAAAGTACTTCTCATAAAACAGACTGATAATAATTACATAATAAATAAAAGATTAAAACAAATAAATAATAACAAATAATTAAAAACAGAAAAAAATTTGGTAAAAGCCTGAATGAGTTAGTGGAGTCTGAACAGCGAATGAGAGAATGGGGGGCCTTCTAAAGTCTCAGGGCCACAACCTGAAACCTGAAACTGGTTAGATTCTTCCAGTTGTGTTCGGTTACTTCTGGATTACAGTATTTGGTTTTATGAGTTCCTGTGTCAAAGTTCTTTTGGCTGCAGGGGTTGCCACAGTGAACACATTTGCACACAAAATTTGCCAATGGGTTTATGCCAGATGCCTGACACACCTTGTGCTCAAACCCACAGCCTTAACATTACGAAACCACAGCGCTGACAATCTACTGCATTTCCTGTATGTGGTGTTCGGCTCATTTTCTCGTTTCTTATATTGGAAATGCACTTTTACCCTCCATCATTTGGAGACACATAGCTTGTAAAAGTGCATATTTCATTTCTCTTTTTTCTCAGGATGGTTGTTCAAACAGAACACAATCTGTATATTTTTTGTATTTCATTTTAGTTTTTGCATCCTTTTTCTTTTCAGAGATTGGTTTGAAGACACTTTTTATGATCCACATTGTTTGCATTCAGAGAGCTTAACATGCTATGTGTTGTCATCATTGTATGTTTCTATACAATGACAACATTAGTTCTCTTTATTTAACCCATCACACCTGAGATTCATCCAGGTGGAGCAGTGGGCAGCTGTGTAAGCGCCCAGGGAGCAATTAGCGATTGGTGTTTTGCTGACATGTGGGCATGGCGGGGAGTTGAACCTGCGACTTTCTGGTCACAGGTCGGCTACCCTACCTCTACACACCTTTACACTAGAGTTGCTATCAGGTCCAAAAACTCCAACCCGGCCCCAGCCCGTAGCCATCATTTCCAAACCCCATCCGATCTGATGAATTGACAGTATTACAGGTCCGAACCCGACCCCCCACCCCCAACATTTTAAATTAAGCTTTAACTGCTTATATATTAACGGTTAACTGAGTAAAGGAGACAGAGGATCAGATCTAAGGGGGTGTTTTTTCTTTCATGGCCGTCAAAGCGCATTAAATGCTCTCCCTGCTTCTGCCTGCATTCTGCATTATTCAGACATGGACCCTGCTCTGACATGTCAGATATTTTGTGACGTCACCTGTTTGGGTCGTCGGTCGCGTGCGTCCACTGAGTGCGGCATCTGAATGAACGTCCATTTTGGCTGATGTATCTCTGGCAGTAGGCCATCTGAAGCTTAACTGAACTTCTGGGTTATTGAGCATGCATCAGGGTACTTAACTGAACTTTTTACCTCTTTCAAGGTCGGTCAGCGTGCGGTCAAATGGCCGCATACGGCTGGTGAATATATGGCAATTCAATTCAATTCAAAAATACTTTATTAATCCCAGAGGGAAATTAAATGTTGTAACTCATACAGAGTTGTTCTAGATGCTGATGGCTGTGGGCAGGAAGAATCTCCTGTAGTGGTCTGTCCTACAACGGATCTGAAGAAGCCTCCGACTGAAGACACTGTTGGCGGCCGTGGCGTAGTGGTAATGGCAGTCGTCCCCCGATCGGAAGGTTGGCGGTTCGAATCCCGGTTCCCCACACCATGTGTCGTTGTGTCCTTGGGCAAGACACTTAACCCCGAGTTGCTCCCGGTAGGACTGGAAAGCACCTTGCATGGTAGTCTGCCGCTACCGGTGTATGAATGTGTGTAGCATTCAATGTGTGTAGCGCTTTGAGATTTTCACTAATGAAAAGCGCGTTATAAATTGAATTCATTATTATTATTATTATTGTTGGATGACAGTCTGATGAAGAGGGTGCTGAGGGTTGTTTATGATGTTCTTCATTTTATGAAATGATTTTATTTTAGAAAGAAGCCATGTTGCCATATAATTGGATTGTCAGCTGTGCGGATCTGCTGACGTAATCAAAATCCTGACACTGACCCGACCTGCACATTATTATGGCCCGGCCCTAATCGGGGTTGGGCGGGGCTGGCTTCCGGGTTTGGGTTAGAAATGACAGCTCTATTCTGCACCATCACGTTTGTTTTGAATCAAAAACAATACATTAAATAAAGTAAAATAAATACATTTCATTATATCAAGTAAAATATATTAAAACAAATAAATGTAAAGTTTGCTTTAAGGGTTGCTAGTAGTCTGGTGATGTTCTGTTATCAAATATGTATATGCATGCATAAAGTCTTATGACCAAAATTTTTTTATTGCTTTAGAATGAAACATTTTTACAATGAAATATTTAAATGTGCAGATAGGACAAGTTCTATACTGTAAGTGTGTTGTGAGGCGCTATATCATGTTTTTATACAAGCTACCCAAAAACTGTCCATTAAATTTTACAGAAAAGATCCATAAGGATTATTGCAAGAAAACATTACATCAATCTAGTATATTGTTTTTTCAGTTGAAATTACTGAAGTTCCATGATTTAATAGATTATTTTATTTTAATGGTGATGTATAAAGCTCATAACAAAGCACTACCCTTAAATATTCAGACACATTTTGTTAAAAGATCAAGCTGTTACAACCTAAAGGGAACTGATGTATTTGTAAAGACACAATATAGAACTAGTTTGAAGGGACGGTCTACTCAGTCCAGGGAGTTGGATTGTGGAATGACGGAGTGTGATGTGAAAAAGGCAATGTCAATGTTTGTGTTTAAAGTGAGACTAAACCCAGGTTGAGACAGTAACTCCTCCTTCCAAAATCTCCCTGAAAATGGGTGTGTCGAGAGACAAGGAAGGGTGGAGGTAGAGTTGTGCTTTTGTTCACGCCTCCACCTGCAACAACCTAAAACAAATTAAACCTCTAGCCAACAACATACACCAAGCAACAACAAAGAATAAACATGTAGATGTATTTATCTATTCCACCCATTCCATCCAAAACCAAAGGCCTAAAACAATGAAAATGAAAAGAAAAATAAAACCGCTTGTCAGGAGTGAAATGCAGCACTTCCATATAAGGTATGCACTTCTCATCTCTGCAGGGGATTGGCTCTGCTTGAACCACCTGTGTGACATCACACATGAGCAGACATGTCACACATGAGCGTTTGCACAAATAAGAAAATTAAGGTGTAATCCACCAGTTCAACCCATAGAACTACCGTAAACACATTTTTAGACCAAATATTGCCAAATATTGCCAATTTACACAGATATGCACAATTATGTGAGAATAAACACAGCCATAGTGCTAGATAACATTTTAAACACATTCTAGGGAGTTTATCAGCTAAAAAAAGTTAATTTTGGGTTTAGTCGCACTTTAAAGTGAGACTGAACCCAGGTTGAGACGGTAACTCCTCCCCCAGGCCATTTTCAAAATTTCTCTCAAAATGGGCGTGTAGAGAGTCAAGCAGGGAGGAGGTTGTGGGTTGTCCTGTGTTCACGCCCCCTCTAGTGGTGAACTCTCACCCCTCCCCAAGTTTAGATTTCAAAATGGCGGATAGTCGCGTCTTCAGTAAGTAAATGCCTAAACTTGTACTAAAATAACAGTTCTAAAATGTTGTTGCGTGTATTTAATCACACACAGCTTAAGCGTATGCTTCTGAACACTGAACACATAAAAAACCTGTGTTTAGTTGCATGGCATGAGGTGTACGGTTGTGTTTTTGTCTTTGTTTGGATCACAATGTTGTAGTCCAGCTGCAGTGACTTTAATTCACCACATCTTATTACTTAGCACATTACAAAAGTAACGTTTCATAATATATTTTATTTTAAAATATTGATTTCATCTACCCTCGTTTTTTTGACGTTTTGGCTTAATTTTAATATGCAACCTAGAACTGAACACACGTTGTTTTTTGAATTGACTATAAATGAGCACTAAACAGTGGTAAAATATTTTATTTGTTTTCCAAAGATCCGTGTTTAGAAACATTCTATAAGCTTGTATGATATATTTGTTATACAGTATATGTTTAAGCTATGTGTCAGCTAATCAAAACTGAGCACAGCTGGTAAGATTTATGAGAAATTATATTTTTTCAATGCAAACCAAACAAATTGCAATGAATTTAACAATACTGTATCCTTTCAAATGTTTTTTTCAGAGAACTGTGATGACTCAAGCACCCATGCAGCAGCCACGCAAATGTTGGTACAGCTGAGACCCTGGTGTTTGTTTGTGGCTGGCAGGTGCAGCATCTTGAAGGTGGTTGGGACTGCTTTCTCTTCTGTCCACTGCATCCATACAGACGAGCTGGAGGTGGTGTCCCGTGTCACACGACACAGAAACTTTTGTTGTTTTGAATTAACTTACTGTTAATAAAATGAATCATAAACAACTAGTTTTTGTAATCAATTTCTTTCTTTACAGACCTCTGTATTGATAAATACATTTCCAAGTCATACATCAAAGTCAAATTTAAAAGTCAACTTTATTGTCCAAACTGCAATATGTACAGAACATACACAGGATTGAAATTGCATTTCTCTCAGATGCATGCATAATTTAAACAAACATTTAATAAACATGTTTACATCAGCAATTTTTACAAAGTAATGTTTAAATTTAATATAAATTATAATTGTTTCAGGTGTGCAAATATTAAATATTGTAAAACAAAAGAAACAAAGTGCAATAATCAATTAGAGTAATCCAAATTGTACATTATTAAAAAAGTTATAGGAAGCATAAATTTTGAAACGTTAAAATTTAAAAGTTTCCTGTACTTGAATTTATGACTTATAAAAAAATCCCTTTCTGACATAGGTTATGGCCAGATGTGAACAGGTGGGTGTGTACACCTGTGTTACAGACCACCCAGGTGCCCAGTCCGCACAGGGTTAGAAGAAAACATAAATAATAATTTAACACAAGTACATAGTAATTTACATAAAGGGTATCCTATTCTAAAAGAAGTTCACAGAACCAGATGCGAAGTGCCAAATGTGTGACATGTATTTCAAATTCAGCGGAAGATGATGCAGTCTCGGCCAGAGCTGCGTCATCTCTTGAGACCTCCATCCACGACAATGTTGGGTGCAGCTGAGACCTTGGTGTTTGTTTGTGGATGGCAGGTGGACCATCCTGCGGGTGGAGCATCCTGAAGGTGGTCTCGAGTGTTTGGGACTGCTGCACGGCTCAGATTCCCTGGATGTGGAACGCCTCATATGGAGCTAAAAAACAACAACACATTTTTAATCACCTTACAAAAAAACATACTTGAGAAACATTACTGTTCTATCACTTTGTTGATCTGTCAAACAGATGACCCAGTGCAAAATAAATACTGCTGCACAGATTATTATTATTATTTTACAAATACCTTGATCCACAACATTATTTGCAACAAAAGAACGCAGGTGCTGTGCGAATTTCTGTTCCCCCGTGAGAATCTGTTCCCCCTGTGTCGGGAGCGCGCACCCTTTCTCTCAAATAATGAAAAAACAACAACAACAAAAACCCAGACATTAACTATCAAAAAATAGCAGCTAGAAATAATTTTTCTCCAGTCATATTTTTAATTTGAATGAGATTTAGCCTACCACAAAGCCTACACTTATCTTTGCAGGAAGTTTTCTTGTCCTCTATCAGCTGCTTCCAGCCTTCTATATTAGTAATAAAAATTATAAATAGGCTATATATGATGTGTTGGTGGCTGATACTTTGTATTTGTCAGACTAGATTCTGTCGGAGATAAATAAATAAAAAACCTGTACAGTAGTCTACACCCCACACTCTAGACCAGGTTTATTTATTTAGTGGAGGTTTTATATTTATTTATTTATCACCAGGAGCTGTCGATTAAAATGAGCTATAACTGTGACACGATAGTGTGGACTCGTTTCAGAACTCAGATGCGCCTCACGGTCGGATCCCGACACAGGGGGAACAGATTCTCATCTCAGGGGGGAACAGAGCATTTAAACACAACTACAACACAAACTTAACGTTGATCAGCAACAGATGAAAACGCCACGACCTTGTGGGGCCACACCGAAGCAAAGCTGCAGGTCGCAAACACAGCACATGAAGAAACACGTCATATACTCAAAAGATAAATTATGGAATGAAAGGTGTAAAATGGTACTCACCTCCAAACGGATTGTACCCTGATGGTGTAAGGGTGGGTGAACATCAGTTTGAAGAGCTATTCTTGGAACAGCTTCACTCATCAATGCTAATGCTATGTTGCTAATCGCTAATCCAACCCCTGAACTCTGGAGGGGGAGTGACCTTCTCGGGGGAGTGGCTCCACTTTTATATTAAGGCAGGAGACGATGTGACGTCACAACGGAGCAGACATGTCACAACAGAGAATTTGAGCTAATAGTAAAATTAACGTGCAATAACTTCTGTTCAACCCATAGGGCTACCGTGAACACGTTTTTAGACCAAATATTGCCGATTTTAACTAATACGCACAAATACATGAAAATTTACACAGAAATAGTGCTCTGAAACTTTTTATACACATTCTAGGGGGTTTATCAGCTAAAAAAAGTTAATTTTGGGTTTAGTCGCACTTTAAGAAAAGGATCAAAAATGAATTGTCGAAGAAATATGTATGATGTAGTTTAATGTGTAATATGTTAAAATTTGAAAATTGAGATGAGTTATTCATTTTTTATTACTTATAGATAATTATTGTTTGAATTGATTGTTTTGAAAAGGGGCAGATATAATAAGATATCTTCTTCTTTCGGCCGCCTTTCATTTTATATTTTCTTTTTTATAAGATACATGTGTTTGTTATGTATTTATTTTTATAAAATGAATTTAAAAAAAGTAAAAAAAAAAAAAAAAATCCAAAACATAAATATAAGTTTACTGCAGTCAGTAGTCTTGCTACTAGTTGTCACTAAACCCCACACGATGCTTTGTGAAGATGTCACAGCTCTGCCATGTGTTTTTCTTTAACTTTAAGCAGAATAACACTACACACATAACGCAGCAAATAAACACATCAGCACAGACGTCAGTATGTTCCTGTAAGTAAGCTATAAATCTGGACATGTCTGTCTAGATGCCATACAGTAACGATGAGCATGATTTGAGTTTGCTGCGACTCAGGGGTGTGATGCTGCTCTGCTTGATTCATTATACATGTTTTCCTCTCCTGGCAGGCATCGCACGGCGCAAACGCAATTATTCAACAGTGCTCAGCGGAGAGTTATTTAGCTTGGATGGTTCCAAAGTGAGAAATGTTTGGACACTGCTGTTCTGTGGGGTTTGTTGTTCTCTGTGTCCTCGGGGTGTGTGTGTGTGCTCCTGTTAAAACATGGATTTGGAGGGTGTTCTTTCACCTAGCCACATCTCACTGGTTGATACACACTCTGTGCCTCATAGGACTTTCTGCTGCCCTTCACGCTCCTGCTCTCACACGCAAACCTTCATTTGCACATCACACAAACAGAAATGCATATACTCCGTTTGAACTGGGGGCTATTTTTAAGTAAAAACAGTTACTGTTTAGTCAGGGGTCATTCAAATACTCTCTGGATTCAAATATGTTGTAAATTAGTTTTTATTTTCCCACCATATTTTTCAGTTCCCTACATTTTTACCCTTTTCTTTTGACAAAGTTATGCTTTAAAACTGAGTTTTCTCTTGTTTACAAATGGCGGAAAGGTCAGCTGACAGTTTGCTGTTCATTGAATGTGACCAAATGTTTGACAGAGAACTGGAAATGTTACAAAAAAATGTAGCGGCAGTTTTCTGGAGATCATTAACCTTTGGATTAACCTTTTGATTCTGGCAGCTGCTGTAGCTTCTATCATGCAGCAGGTAGAGATTCACTTAAAGTTACGCTTTTGAGCTGCAATTTGCACAACTTTTATACACAAACAGAAATGTATCAATCATTTATCAATGCCCATGTCCAGCAATCAGACCAGTTAATGTTCATGTGTATTTTTTATTAAAGGCAACTGGAAGCATTTAATTTTTCAAGCAATTTGTTTTTCATTATATTGTTTCCACCTCCCTGATTGTCCATATCTTTAATAATTACAGTAAACATGTAGTAGAGATATGTAATGAAAACAAATGATTAAAAATTGTAAACAATTTACTATGAACTCATCTGTAAAGCAAACTTTTAGTTGCAATGATGTATGATGCTCAGTTTTTCAAGTCATAAAGGTTTTGTTTGTTTCCTTTAAAGTTTTCTTTCTGGGCGGAGGCTGCCATGTTTAACAGGTTTTGTTGTTGGAAGTTCCAGCTATCTTCGTTTTTCCTCAACCTCTCATAATTCATCATCATAATTAAAATGTACTTTTGTAAACACAAGATTCAAACTCAAACATTCACTCACATTTTAATGATATGCATTAGTAGAAAGAGCTGATGGATGAATAAGGAGAGAAATAAATGAAAATGTTTATTATCTGGAGGATACGTTTTTATCTAAAACTACAAAACCCTTAAAATTTTATAGAAATGTCTACTGGAGAATTTTGACAGAATTCTGCTGAAGCACATTTCTTGATTGGACTTCTGTGTAGGCAGCTGTGACCAGCATGGCAGCACCAACACTCCAGCGAGATTTTTCACACTTCAGACCTAATTTGCCTAATCTATCCGGCGTTTCAGAGTTTAGTGAAAATGCAAAAGACCCCGTGATGTAGTAATCTTGACTCCTTGGAAACAAAAACAAGGTATTTAATTTTCAAGTGCGTTTGGGTTAAAATGATCTCAGGATTTTCTGGACTTCTTCTTTTTTTTTCTTTTTTTTTTTACAAAAAATCTGAGGGCAGTATATACAAGACATTTTTTTGTGACTACACAAAAGTATTTTATTTATTCAGTTGAGTGTATTTGTGGAAGGAGTGTTTTAGATGCTCCACAATGGTACTTTTTGGTAAGTTCTATAGTGAAACCAGTTGAGTTGGTTTCTTTCCAACTCCATTTAGCTTTATTGTACTCAGTTTATTTATAGATATATTAAAGTATGATACTATGGTATTTTAGAAATGTTCATGATAATGGATGTCATGTTTAATCAGCAATGTTTTTACACGAACAGTTGGTGATGAAAAAAAATAAATAAAAAAAATAAGATTTTTTCTTCTTCTGCCGCCTTTCATTTTATTTGTCAGTTTTTTTACTTTCTTATACTGTATGTATTATTGTTGTGTGTTTTTATAAAACAAATAAATAAATAAATCAAATACAGCTTGATCAAACTCTGATTATTAGAAGCTGTGAAGCCAAGTGAAAAAATAAATCTCTTTGCATGAATGGCACCTTAATCGACAGCTTCATTACATTACTGCTGGGGAATTTAAGATGCAACAAGACTTGTGTTCAGCTGTGCCATATTTATTTGACCATAAAATCTTCTTTGATAAATTCCATCTGAAGGGAACCTACAACTGTCCACAGAGTACTCATAACTCCAGGCAGCAACTGTACAGAAAAGTCTCTTCTGTTTCAGGCTCTGTAAATATGAACACAGTTTAATGCTGCAGTGAATGTTTGCAGACTTTTATTTCAATTTTTGAAACAGACATTGCAATGTTAACCTCATAAACAGCAAAAAGACTATTACAATTGATTTTTTATGAGCACTCGTATAATAAAAACATGCAAAAGTAAAACCCTTACATGTACCATACTTTTCGCACACTTTTTTTTGCATGAATTAACATGCCCTGCAACTTTTACAGCAAAGCAACTTATTTATGTTTATAACCCAATTTTTGACTGACATCTGACCATTTTCATTCAATCTGACATGGTAAGTATTGAACACTACCATTTTCAGACGCTGGAGGGCGCTCGACTGATATGGCGAGCCGTGTCTCATTAATAAGTAAAAGTGGCCATTAATGTGATATTTGGCTTGCCATAGTAAGTCACCTTCATCTCGATCCGGAACTCCTGGAGCAAACGTCAAAGCAGCTGCATTTTGCTGCGTCGCACAGGTGAAATGCAGCTGATTTGACCATTGAAGTGCATTTATTAAGGAAAGTTCAACTGAGACACACCTTTACTATAATGTCGAGCAAACAAAAAAAATATTTTTAAGTGTTAATCTTGTTAAATTCTTAGCGTCTTCTCTTGCATGCTCCCGCAGCCGCCTTTTGCTAGCCAACTGAATTTTGGCACAACTCTGGCCCATGTTTCTAGGTGGTCAGCGATGACGCATAATAGATGCAACTTATACGACGAAGCAACATATTTATGTTTTTTTACACTTTATTAGACATATTTGGACTGATGCGACTTATATGGCGGTGCAACGTGTACATCGGCAAGTACGGCAATTAAAGGAACATAAAACACTGCAAGCACTCAAGGAACTGTTTTGAAGCTATTGGCACAAATAGATAAAAATCCTTCGCTCAGTTTAGCTCTTGGCAAGATGAGAGGAGAAGATCACTAAAATGTTGTAATATCATGTCATGTTATTGTACCTCAATTGAATATCGTTCGTCGGCTCCGTGTTTTAACATCACCTTCAGTAACCCAGCACATCAGTGGAGATTTGCAGAGCATCGGCAGAATCTTAATGTCTCCATTTGAGTGTTTGCTACATCACTGTTGTAGGGCTGCCAATTCTACACATCTGCCAAGGAAGTCGGCAATTTCAAAGATTTCTTTCCCCCCTAAAAAGGCTGTTAAGTTCTTTTCTTTATTACAGTACAGATGATATTCTTTTAAATTATACAGTTCAGTTAAAAAACAAAACAACTTTCTAATGAATTCCTGGTTTCAGTCAGTGAGGCTGGGAGCACTTTAAAAGCCCAGGCCTGAGTGGGCTGCCAGTGTTTCTACAGGGGGGAGGCAAGTTGGTGGCTGCTATTGATCGGCTTGCGTTGTGAGACAAAAATCAGGGAGGCTGATGTCAGGCACACAGTGGATCTACCTCGAAGGAATTGATTGCTTTGAGCTGTTGGCCATTGGTATTCTCATGCCGGAAGACAATGGTAGACAAACATAACAGGGCACTCTGGCTTTGAGGGTCAGCGATTAGGGAGAAAGGGAGGATTTTGAAATGGCAGAGGATATTGAGAGTTTAAAGAAACGAGAGAGCAGAATAGAAGAGTGGAAAGAAAATGCAATGATGAAGAAAAAAATCGAGTAAGAAAAGGAATCTGCCTGGCAGTGCTGTCATCTTTGTATATGACTTCTGACAGGAAACCTCAATAGACTCAATATTTCACTGCATGAGTCGACTTACTCTGTTATGTACTCTGAATATTCTGGTCTTTGGGGTGGTTTTTATAGCTTGAAAAAAGGTAAAGTTAAAAAAAGCCCCATTTATCTTTTGTTTATCCAGTAAAAATACAAATAAAAAAAAATTCTGCCATTTCAGATTTGAACTTGTCTTCATGAGCTCATGCAGTCATGCTTGTATTTAGTTTTGCTATGTTGTGAGCATTACGGTAACTAATTGCAAAAAAGGCCTTCAGATTGCACACAACTACTTTATTTATTTATTTATGTTCTTTCTAAATGTAAATGAGGCAATTTGACAATACAGTATAAAAAAATCTGGCAACAAAAAGCTGCCATAGGATTGAAGGTATTTAATACTCCTAATTCAATTATCATATATTTAAACTACAGTATATGCTTCTGCATTGTGTCCACTATTTGTTCCTTTATTTCGCTTTAAATAAACATAGTGGTATTTACTGTACAATGGCTGAGCATGACCAACTTTTTAAACAAAAACTGTATAAGAAACACATTTTTCTGAAAGTGCAACTGCATGATTAAAAGTGGATTTGGCTTTACTTTGTAGATGTTTGGTGTCAGTGCTGAGACCTTCCTGACTCCAAACCCATTAGGACCCTATTTATACTGGGAGACACTGAATACCATCTCCTTCGTCTTCTTCACATTGATGTGAAGGTTGTTCTTCCTGCACCAGCTCCCCAGGTGTTCCACCTCCTGCCTGTAGCCAAACTCATTGTTTGTGATGCATCCAACCACAATATGACCGCTTGGATGGGTAGGTGCACAGTCATATTTGAGCAGAGTGAACAGGAGGGGGCTCAACACACAGCCCTGAGGGGAGCCAGTGCTGAGAGTTATGGTGGAGGAGAAGTTGTGGATCCTCTGACTGTGGTTTACTCTACATATATGTTGAATGAATATAGGGTACAGGCAGCAATATATAACAATTAAAAGCAATAAAAATAAAAAGATGTGTTTATTAAAACAATAAAATCAAGGTGCCATAAAACAAGGTAAAATTAGATAATTAGATTATATTTTCCTCACTCTAAATGACAGCTTTTTATGTAGAATAACAAACAAGGTTGCAATAACTATTTCAGAGACCTAAGTCTTACTTTCAACTAAATCATACTGTAAATGAATTGAGAAACTCAAGACATGAGCTTAATATTCCATACAGTTAAAAGGAGTCGGAGGAATATTGACTTATTGTTTTGTATTACTAGGGATATTATTTATATCCATCCATCCATCCATCCATCCATCCATCCATCTTCTTCCGCTTATCCGGGGTCGGGTCGCGGGGGTAGCAGCCTAAGTAGGGAGGCCCAGACTTCCCTCTCCCCAGCCACTTGGAGCAGTTCCTCCGGGGGAATCCCAAGGCGTTCCCAGGCCAGCCGAGAAACATAGTCCCTCCAGCGCGTCCTGGGTCTTCCTCTGGGTCTCCTCCCGGTGGGACATGCCCGGAACACCTCACCAGGGAGGCGTCCAGGAGGCATCCTAACCAGATGCCCGAGCCACCTCAACTGGCTCCTCTCGATGTGGAGAAGCAGCGGCTCTACTCCGAGTCCCTCCCGGATGACTGAGCTTCTCACCCTATCTCTAAGGGAGAGTCCAGACACCCTGCGGAGAAAACTCATTTCAGCCGCTTGTATCCGAGATCTCGTTCTTTCGGTCACAACCCAAAGCTCATGACCATAGATGAGGGTGGGAACGTAGATCGATCGGTAAATTGAGAGCTTTGCCTTTTGACTCAGCTCTCTCTTCACCACGACAGACCGGTACAGCGCCCGCTTCACTGCGGACGCTGCACCTATCCGCCTATCGATCTCACGCTCCAGTTTTCCCTCATTCGTGAACAAGATCCCGAGATACTTAAACTCCTCCACTTGGGGCAGGACCTCCTCCCCGACCCGGAGAGGGCATGCTACCCTTTTCCGGCTCAAGACCATGGCCTCGGATTTGGAGGAACTGATCCTCATCCCGGCCGCATCACACTCGGCTGCAAACCGCTCCAGTGAAAGTTGTAAATCACGAACTGATGAAGCCAGTAGGACCACGTCATCTGCAAAAAAACAGAAGTGATTCTAAGGTCACCAAAACGGATCCTCTCAACACCTTGGCTGCGCCTAGAATATCTGTCCATAAAAGTTCTGAACAGAATCGGTGACAAAGGGCAACCATGGCGGAGTCCAACTCTCACTGGAAACGAGCCTGACTTACTGCCAGCAATGCGGACCAAGCTCTGACACCGGTCGTACAGGGACCTAACAGCCCTGTATCAAAGGGCCTGGTACCCCATACTCCCGGAGTACCCCCCACAGAACCCCCCGAGGGACGCGGTCGAATGCCTTCTCCAAGTCCACAAAGCACATGTAAACTGGTTGGGCAAACTCCCACGCACCCTCCAGGACCCTGTTGAGGGTGTAGAGCTGGTCCAGTGTTCCACGACCAGGACGAAAACCACACTGCTCCTCCTGAATCCGAGGTTCGACTATCCGACGGACCCTCCTCTCCAGAACCCCTGAATAGACCTTAGATGGAGCTTATTTATATAGCGCTTTCCAGCCCCCTGTGAGGAGCCCCAAAGCGCTTTACAATACCAGCCATCCACCCATTCATTCAGACATTCATACACCGGTAGTGGTAGCCTGCCTTGCAAGGCGCCATCCAGACCTACCGGGAGCAACTCGGGGTTAAGTGTCTTGCCCAGGGACACAACGACACATGGTGGGCGGATGCGGGATTCGAACCTCCAACCTTCCGATCAGGGGTCGACTGCCATTACCACTACACCACGGCCGCCCCTCCAGGGAGGCTTAAGAGTGTGATCCCCCTATAGTTGGAACACACCCTACGGTCCCCCTTTTTGAATAGGGGAACCACCACCCCAGTCTGCCAATCCAAGGGAACTGCCCCCGATGTCCACGCGATATTGCAGAGTCGCGTAAGCCAACACAACCCTACAACATCCAGAGCCCTAAGGAACTCCGGGCGAATCTCATCCACCCCCGGAGCCTTGCCACCGCGGAGCTTTTTAACCACCTCGGCGACCTCAGCACCAGAGATCGGAGAACCCGACCCAAAGTCCCCAGGCTCTGCTTCCTCAGTGGAAGACGTGCCAGTAGGATTGAGGAGGTCTTCGAAGTATTCCGCCCACCGACTCACAACATCCCGAGTTGAGGTCAGCAGCACGCCACCCCCACCATAAATGGTGTTGGTCGCGTACCTCTTTCCCCCCCTGAGACGCCGGATGGTGGACCAGAATCGCCTCGAAGCCGTACGGAAGTCATTCTCCATGGCCTCTCCGAACTCCTCCCACGCCCGAGTTTTTGCCTCAGCAACCACCCGAGCCGCATGCCGCTTGGACTGCCGGTACCTATCAGCTGCTTCCGGGGTCCCACAAGCCAAAAAGGCCCAATAGGACTCCTTCTTCAGCCTGACAGCATCCCTCACTGCCGGTGTCCACCACCGGGTTCGAGGGTTGCCACCACGACAGGCACCAACAACCTTGCGGCCACAGCTCCGATAAGCTGCCTCGACAATAGAGGCGCGGAACACGGCCCACTCGGACTCCATGTCCCCCGCCTCCCTCGGAACGTGTTCAAAGCTCTCCCGGAGGTGGGAGTTAAAGCTCCGTCTTACGGGAGACTCTGCCAGACGTTCCCAGCAGACCCTCACAATACGTTTGGGTCTGCCAGGTCTGACCGGCATCCTCCCCCACCATCGGAGCCAACTCACCACCAGGTAGTGGTCAGTTGACAGCTCCGCCCCTCTCTTCACCCGAGTGTCCAAGACATGCGGCCGCAGATCAGATGAGACGACAACAAAGTCGATCATCGAACTGCGACCTAGGGTGTCCTGGTGCCAAGAGCACATATGGACACCCTTATGCTTAAACATGGTGTTCGTTATGGACAATCCATGACGAGCACAGAAGTCCAATAACAGAACACCACTCTGGTTCAGAT
>JBBPBX010000182.1:0-83470 GCA_038048925.1 Garcialebias charrua | reverse complement strand
TACATACATACATACATACATACATACATACATACATACATACATACATACATACATACTGTACATACTGTACATACATACTGTACATACATACATACATACATACATACATACATACAGTATGAGCCATAGATTCAAGAAGTCCCACAAGGATCGGTGTTGGGACCAAAGTTATTTATTTAATATATTAATGATTTGGTAAAGGTATCTGGTCTTCTTCAATGCATCCTATTTGCTGATGATACTTCATTTTTTTACTTTTGGTAAGAGTGATTGTCTTGGAAAACAACATATAAGTTCTATAAATTTTTTTTTATCTAAATCCATTTCAGGATGCTTTTAATATTATTCAGTCACGTCTGCAAAAACTTAGACTGGTCCTAAATGCCGACAAAAGCAAGTTCATGGTTCTTGCCAACAGAAAGCAGCAACCAGAGAACCCACCTCAAATTGGAACCCAAGAGGGAAAACAAATAGAAATGGTCTCCACCTACAAATATCTAGGTTTCAACATTGACACTGAACTGTCTTTTAAAACCCACATCTCCAAAATGGCCACTAAACTCAAACTGAAGCTAGGTTTCTTCTTCAGAAACAAATCCTGCTTCTCATGCAAAGCCAGGAGAACATTAGTAGCTGCAACATTCATGCCAATACTAGATTATGGTGACGTGCTGTACATGAGTGCTGCATCAAAATACCTACAGTCCTTAGACTCCATTTACCACGGTGCCCTTCGGTTCATTACTGACTCCAGTTATCGCACTCATCACTGTGAGCTTTACGTAAAATCTGGCTGGTCATCTCTCAGCACTCGCAGATACACTCACTGGATATCCTTCATCTACAAGACCCTCCTAAACCTAGTCCCGTCATACCTCACCTCCTTAATACAAACATCACACAGTCATTACTCCCTGCGCTCTAACGATTTAGTCCTCCTGTCAGTTCCTCCTGTCAGAACTGAACTAGGAAAAAGAGCATTCAGCTTCGCCGTCCCCTCAGCCTGGAACAACTTACAGAAAGATCTGAAACTATCAACATTCATCTCTCCTGGATCCTTTATGTCAACCGTAGTAGAAAATGTCATCAAGAAACTTGACCATTGCAGATGTTTCTAACCACTACTTATCCAATATACATGTCATTGTTGTTTTTTTTTGTCTGCTTGTTTTGTATATAATGTATATAGAAATCTGTCATATCCTGTTGGTTTTGAACTGTCAACATCTGTTTACTGTGATTGTAGTTTTCTTTATTTTCTTTTGATAAGTGCAAATGTCTATTGCCAATGTGACGTGTGCTGCTGACCACTTGACCAGGTACCCTTGTAAAAGAGATCTCGGTCTCAACGGGCTCTACCTCGTTAAATAAATGTGATTGATTGATTGATTGATTGATTGAGTATTGAACAAACAATGGAATTAATGAGGACTGAACTTGACAAAGTTCAGTTCTGGTTTAAACTTAACAAATTATCATTAAATTTAGATAAAACCAATTATATGATTTTTAGTAATAAAGACAAATCTATTGATGTTTCATTTAAAATTGATGGTTCTGAAATTTGTAGAGTCCATGAGGTCAAGTTTTTGGGTGTTATAATTGACGAAAAATTGTCTTGGAAACAACATATAAGTTCTATATATTTTTTTTAATCTAAATCCATTTCAGTATTTTATAGAGTTAAAGAGCTATTGAATGACAAGGCATTGTATCTGTTATATAATACACTTATTGTTCCACATATGATTTATTGTGTTGGTGTTTGGAGTAAGGCGTGTATATCGATTACAAAACCTATTTTTGTTTTGCAGAAGAGAGTTATAAGAATGATTACCAGAAAACCTTATCGTCATCCAACAAGTATGTTATTTTATCAGATGAAATTACTGACGTTTTACGATCTGGTGGATTATAATATTTTGTTAATGATGTATAGAGCTCATCATAATGTATTGCCTTTGAATGTTCAGATATATTTTGTAAAACGATTGAGTTGTTATAATCTTAAGGGAACTGATATGTTTGTTATGCCTAGGTATAGGACTAGTTTGAAAGGAAGGACTGCAATAGTTCAGGGAGTTAGGTTATGGAACGAAGAGGAAACTGACATTAAAGAAGCTAAATCAATATTTATATTTAAAAGAAAGATCAAGGATAAATTGTTAAGGAAATATGTTTAACGAAGACACGAGCTTTAATAGTAATTCTTGTGATTAAGTGAGTTACTGTAATGAGCTATTCGATTTTCTTATTTTGTATTTAATGAATTTGTTGTTTGAATTGTTTGTTAGAAGATAAGGGGCAGATGCAATAAGATTTTTCTTCATCTGCCACCTTTCATTTTATATTTTAATTTTCTTGTTATCTGTGTGTTGAAATGTATTATTTTGTGTTTTTTATTATAAAATGAATGAATCAATAAATCAAATCAAAATCTGAAGGCTTCATGACTCTGAACAGGTGGCAGAAGGCAGGCAGCACCACAGAACAGGAGATGTACTTCTGTCCACCCAGAGTTTCTGTGACATACCTGTGAAAACACAAATTAATAAACAATAATCAGGTCTCTCTTGTAAATGAGTCCTTGAGGCTCATTGAGACTTTGTTTATTTACACAGCTTAATTGACCCACTGACTTAAAGCTGCAATATGTAACTTTGTAATGCAGTCTATAACTTTTCTAACAATATATTTTTAACATATTTCTTCACTCTGTCACTATCTACTGACAGACTGATGTTAGACAAAGTAACCTCTGAAAAAACTATAGTCCCCTTGCTTCTCTATCAGCATTTATAAAAACACTAAAAACACAGAGTGACCCGGACAATGACCAGCCAATAAAAACAGAGTTGTTTGTCACGCCCCAACCCACGCCCCCGTCTGTCCCAGCCACAGCGCCACGCACGTTCTCATTCAAAGAATTGCAAAGCGATGCAGGACTGATTTGTATGCGACACAAATGTATTAAATATCCCTTCTTCATCCCAGAGCTGGACTTTTCTTTTGTTTTTTGCCAAAAGTCAAGTGATCGCTTCATCCTTCACTGACAGGAATGAGGAAATTTATTTGTCACGAGCGAATTAAATCATGTCCAACGTGGCTGCGTGAAGCTCTGCTGATTTCAGGGTGTCTTTGTGAGGTTGGACCAGTGCTTCATGGTTATATTTTATTTTTTAGAATGTTTTATTAACATATAATCACAGAACTTCGCAGCGTCTGCCACAGGACATGTATTGGGGGCGGAGCATTCCAGACATTCCAGACCTGCACTGACAGAAATGAGGAAGTCACGAGCGAATTAAATCATGTCCAACGTGGCTGCGTGAAGCTCTGCTGATTTCAGGGTGTTTTTGTGTTGTTGGACCAGTGCTTCATGGTTCTATTTTATTTTTTAGAACGTTTTATTAACATATAAACACAGAATATTGAAGCGACTATATATATATATATTCAAATGTCTTCCAGTTCTATGTGAAGCTAAAGTTTCATCAGTTTTGGTTTGTTCTTTTTTTCTCAAGCACAAGAACTTTAAGGACAGAATATTCATGATTCTACATTATATGTTGATTTATCATGCAATGTTGGTTTTTGTAAAATAATGTTCAAACAACTTTTATCCAGACTCAAACCCTGTATTGTATTTCAGATGCTTTCCATTTATCAGGCTATTCTTGGACTGCAGCCTCCAGGCGGATCCTCTGCTCTGCAGCTGTATGAATCTTGAATCCTACAAACTTTATGGGACTTTTACTTTCACAGTGACTACCACTGGTAAAACCCCAACAATGTAGCTACACCAATCAGCCATAACTTTATGACCACTGACAGGTAAGTAAAAAAAACAAACAATGTTTTTATTCTGTAACAATGGCATGTGGCAGTGGGTGGGATATATTAGTCAAGAACAGCCTGTTCTTGGAGTTGATGTTTTGGAAAAGTGGAAAAAAAATACAAATGTATGAATTTGACAGACAAACTAATCAGGCTTTCTCCTTTTTTACAAGTTTTTTTTTTTTTTTTTAAAAGAGAGGTTTTAATAAAATCTCTGTGTTTTGAACAAACATGAAACAGGACTCCCTCGTGTAGATTGTATGTTGTTTTTTATTTTATTCACTGATTCTTTTTTAGAGTGTAGTGAAATATTTATATCCGCTACTCCCATGCTCCCCAGGTGTGCACTTTAGAAGGTAGTTATATGTGCAGAAAATTAATTGAACCTTCAGGGTGCCTTTAGTGTTCAGTCTAACTCTTTACAACAGCACAAACCAAGCTCAGACTAACATTTACTATTTGTTCTTGTTAAAAATCCATCTTTTTAACCCATCACTGGCACAACTCATGTTTTGAAGGTTCCCAGATTTATTTAAAGCTCTGGTGACATCACTAATATAATACACGTTGTGATGATTAATGCACTAATCACATTTCTGCTATAATTTTTTTCAATATATTTTGGCTCTAATAACCCCAGAGATGCATAGAATATTCAGAGTTCACATTTGAAGCTATTTGAAAAGTTGCATAACAAAATATACAATGTATTTTTTGAGGATTTAACACTCTTTAATGGTGCATTCTATAAAAAATATATATTTGCCTTTCTTTTCAGGATAAAGTACACTTGAAAATATAAGTGTGGACTGTGGAGCATTATTAATGCTGTACTTATTGAGAATGTTATAGAATCTTAGGAAATGGATCACTTTATTACTGCCAACCTTAATTCCTCATTGCATTAGATGTAATAAAATCTAAGAGCACCTAATTTTTGCTATTGATCTGGCAATAACCTCAACTATGGCGTTAAGGAAACCACCACATAAGAACGCTGATTGTAAATTTAACAAGAAGCTGCAAGAAGCAGATCTGTGGTAGTTTTGGAATAGCAGTAAATTGATCTAATTGCAACGTGGCCACTTTATTTTTTTATTTTTTTTATTTTTTACAACAAATAGACACAAACATATAAAATACTGGTCAGTTTCTTTGATTTTCTAGTTCCTAGAAAATATGATCCAGTTTAGACATATTTGAATAGAAAAATACTGAAACTAAATAACTGACTTGCAAGTATTTTTACATATACAGTACTGTAGGTCAAAGATAAGTAGATGTTGACGGAAATCAGCATTTTTTATTAGCAACATGTCAAAAGGTGATAATGTAAAAAATGATGCAGTCTTTAAGGCTTAACTCAAACTCTGTGGCCTGTGTGAATTAGCGGAGCTGTCCAATGTGCTGAAACATTACGAGGCTTTCTTTTGCATCTGCACTGTAAAAACTTTAAGTGCTGATTTAGAAGTCATGAATATTTTAACGTGCTACCACAAACAGGCACACAAACACCTCCTAAAATTGGTATTTGTATAACCACTGATATTACAATAATCCCCATTCATCAGTTACTTTCACTACTATTCTCAAAACTAGCCACATTCCTGCAACCTGTTTGGAATAATATCTGGTTCATTCACATTTTTTGTTTGTTTGTGGCAGCTTAAAGAATGCAAATGTTGCTTTGGCTGTGAGTGCATGCTCGGAAATGCATGTTGCATCAAAAATGTTGGAATTGGTTGTGTCCCAAAGGTCAAATGAAACTTGAGACTGCAAAAGGAACAATACAAGAAGACAATAATGGAGCAATTTACAACAAACTATAAGGCACATTTGATAAAAATGAAAATCTCTAAAGACTCCACAAGCCACGAGTAAAAATATCTTGTTCAGTAGAAAATCCAAAGTCGAGGACGGTAATAGCACAATAAACCTTGTTGGCAAAGTGAAAGGCATAATAAAGCAGCTTTTGAGAAACCGTAAATGCTAATGACATAATTTAACATTTCTCAGGGTCGCTGTTTATTTGATTTATTACCTGAAAAATCCCAAGAGTGTGCTTATGTTTGTACATGAATTTTCTAGAACGGAATCATTTCACAAGACAGAACCAATTTTCAGTAGGTGTCAGGTTTGGACTGCAAGTGGACTAATTTTACATCTTTCACATTTGTGTTCTCGAGTCATTTTGTTATAACACTTGCAAAATGTCATCTAATGTTGTATTTCTAAGAAAGAGTTTGGAAATTTGTCCTTCACATGACGGACTGTATTACTCTTACACAGCAGGTCCCAAACTTTTAGCTTCCAAGCCACAAAATGATTGTGACAAACGCTACAATTTTAAATACACAAACTTTCCTATTATAATAAGACTACTGACATTACAAAATGAGAATACAGTCTCAACAGGAATATATGTTTGTATACGTATTTATGACAAATGTTTTAATTCTTGTAAAAAATTATTAGTGAAACATTTTAATTATGGCCTAGCGTTCCTGTAACAAATTCATATTTCTCAATATTTTCATGCCAAATGTTTTTAACTAGATTAATTTTGTGCTGTGAAATGATGCAATAACAGTTTTTGTCAAACCTTGGAAATAGCCTAATGCACAATCTCAACTGTTAGAGCATTACCGGTACATATATTGAAAATTACTATTGCCAGCTACTACCATAAGAGATGTTAGCTTAATATCACTAAAATGTACTGCATAACAATTTTGTTAAGTCAAGGTCAATTAGCTGTGGAGGCCATTTTTATTTTAGGTTGGCCCCAAAGGTTAAATAATTGTAGATGTACAGCCAATGATAATTATTTGAGAAAGTTTTTGAAATCTGTAACTAATCTGTGTCATGGTCTGTTGTCTAGTGTTTCTGTGTTCTGTCTGTTTGTTTCTTTTAGTCTTCTCTTGAGTTTAATTTAGTTCTTTGTCTCCTCTCAGTTGTCTAGTGTCTTTGTCTTGCCCTGTTAAGCTTTCTGTTTTTGTTTTTGTGTTGTATTTGTTTAGTCAGCTCTTTGTTCCCACTGTGAGGTTGGCTCCCTCTCCTGGACTTTCCATGTGTTTTCCATTCAACTAACCCTGCTCCATTTTAGTTATTTCAGATTTAGTTTATTTCCCTGTCCTGTCCCAGATTAGTTAAATTCCTGTTTAGTTTACTTCCCTGTTCAGTCCCAGTTTATTTATTCATGTTACATGTTTTAGTTAGTTCCCTAGCCCTGGTCTGTTATTTATTACTTCCCCAAGTGTTCACTCTGGTCCTTCCTGGTGTTGTGCTGCAATTAGTCTGATTATTTTCACCTTTGTCCCAAGCCCTGCCTGTGTGTATATAAGTTCCTCTGTGAGTTCTGTCTTTGTCGGTTCGTCATCGTTTTGGGTTCATCCTGGTCCTGTTCCCTGAGTTATGTGAGTTTATGCTGCCATTGTCAGCCTTTTTTCTGTTTGAACAATTAAAGTATTTATTTTTGTACTTTGCCTCCTGAGTCCTGTCTGCAAATGGGTTCTTTCCACGGTCCCTGAGCCTGGACCCTAACAGTACGAACCGACCAGTTTCTGAGCCCAGCAGACAGGTTCTCCTGAGTTTTTTGTTTTTGTTTTTTGCTTACCTGTTTTTTGAGTTTTCTTCAAGATGAGGAGAACCACCATCCGATGTGGTACCTATTGGACTAAACCCGTCCTGGACCTGACGGAGTACAGCCAGGCAGTGGAGGTTCTGCCTTCACCTCTCCTGCTGCAGGAGGAGAGAAGAAGGACTAAAGGTAGCCACACAACACCCAGGTCCAGTTTTTCCTCAGCCCCCGTGCCGACTTACTCCGGGTGGACGTCGGGTGAGGACGCAGAGTCAGAGGACGAACTCTGGCTTGCCCCCGTGGTCCACTCACAACGTCGCCGTAAGAGAGGAAAACGGAAGACCCGGAGAGGGTCCACCACACCTTCGGTCCATGCAGTTGGTCCTGCTCAGTCCAGCGAGACTGAGTCCCCTGTGCCCAGCCCCAATGTCGCTGTGGGGGCGGTCCCCGTTGCCTCACCTCCCAGGATTCCGGTGAGGACGGAGCTCGATGCCACACCTCCGGCACGCCCAGCTGTTCATGCTCAGTCCGGCGAGACTGGGTCACACACGCTCCAGCTCCAAACCAATGACTACATATCAATAAATCAAACTTTGCTTAATTTCATCACCTCTGCTCAAAATAATCCAGACTGCTCTAAATTTTTGCTTTCCCTCGCAGAAGAGTTCTTGTTATCTCAACCTGGTCTGACCCAACTCCCTGAGTACCAACAAATTTTGATTTTCATAAGGACTATGAGGACAAGCACCACGGTACAAGTTCCAGACCCAGTCCCTGCAGCAGGAGGTCCAGTCCCTGCAGCAGGAGGTCCAGTCCCTGCAGCAGGAGGTCCAGTCCCTGCAGCAGGAGGTCCAGTCCCTGCAGCAGGAGGTCCAGTCCCTGCAGCAGGAGGTCCAGTCCCTGCAGCAGGAGGTCCAGTCCCTGCAGCAGGAGGTCCAGTCCCTGCAGCAGGAGGTCCAGAACCTGCAGCAGGAGGTCCAGAACCTGCAGCAGGAGACCCAGAACCTGCAGCAGGAGACCCAGAACCTGCAGCAGGAGACCCAGAACCTGCAGCAGGAGACCCAGAACCTGCAGCAGGAGACCCAGAACCTGCAGCAGGAGACCCAGAACCTGCAGCAGGAGACCCAGAACCTGCAGCAGGAGACCCAGAACCTGCAGCAGGAGACCCAGAACCTGCAGCAGGAGACCCAGAACCTGCAGCAGGAGACCCAGAACCTGCAGCAGGAGACCCAGAACCTGCAGCAGGAGACCCAGAACCTGCAGCAGGAGACCCAGAACCTGCAGCAGGAGACCCAGAACCTGCAGCAGGAGACCCAGAACCTGCAGCAGGAGACCCAGAACCTGCAGCAGGAGACCCAGAACCTGCAGCAGGAGACCCAGAACCTGCAGCAGGAGACCCAGAACCTGCAGCAGGAGACCCAGAACCTGCAGCAGGAGACCCAGAACCTACAGGCCTTCCAGAAGCTCCAGTGTCTTTGGCGGGTGCCTCCCAGGAAGGAGCTCCTCCTGTCTCCTGTGCCGAGGGGGTCCCGGAGGACCTTCCTCCTGTCTCCTGTGCCGAGGGGGTCCCGGAGGACCTTCCTCCTGTCTCCTGTGCCGAGGGGGTCCCGGAGGACCTTCCTCCTGTCTCCTGTGCCGAGGGGGTCCCGGAGGACCTTCCTCCTGTCTCCTGTGCCGAGGGGGTCCCGGAGGACCTTCCTCCTGTCTCCTGTGCCGAGGGGGTCCCGGAGGACCTTCCTCCTGTCTCCTGTGCCGAGGGGGTCCCGGAGGACCTTCCTCCTGTCTCCTGTGCCGAGGGGGTCCCGGAGGACCTTCCTCCTGTCTCCTGTGCCGAGGGGGTCCCGGAGGACCTTCCTCCTGTCTCCTGTGCCGAGGGGGTCCCGGAGGACCTTCCTCCTGTCTCCTGTGCCGAGGGGGTCCCGGAGGACCTTCCTCCTGTATCCTGTGCCGAGGGGGTCCCGGAGGACCTTCCTCCTGTATCCTGTGCCGAGGGGGTCCCGGAGGACCTTCCTCCTTCCCGGAGGACCTTCCTCCTGTATCCTGTGCCGAGGGGGTCCCGGAGGACCTTCCTCACGTCTTCTCCTGTACCGAGGGGGTCCTGGAGGACCCTCCTCACGTCTTCTACTGTCCTGAGGTCTGGCCTTCGTCGTCTGCGGCTCCTGAGGTCTGGCCTTCGTCGTCTGCGGCTCCTGAGGTCTGGCCTTCGTCGTCTGCGGCTCCTGAGGTCTGGCCTTCGTCGTCTGCGGCTCCTGAGGTCTGGCCTTTGTCGTCTGCGGCTCCTATGGCCTCGCCTTCGTTGTATGCGGCTCCTAGGGTTTCATCTTCGCCGTTTGCAGTTCCTCTGGTCCCCGTGTTGTCTGCTATGATCTCCAAGGCTCCTCGTGTGGGACGGCCTCCCGGACGTCCGCCTGGACTGGCTCCTGGCGATGGACGGACTCCCGGTCGACCGCCTGACCTGGCTCCTGGAGATGGACGGCCTCCCGGTCGACCGCCTGACCTGGCTCCTGGCGATGGACGGCCTCCCGGTCGACCGCCTGACCTGGCTCCTGGCGATGGACGGCCTCCCGGTCGACCGCCTGACCTGGCTCCTGGCAATGGATGGCCTCCCGGTCGGCCGCCCGCCCGGCCAATCTTCTGTTTTTGAACGTTGCCTAGGTTTTGCCCTGTCGGTTTTTGTTTAGGTTGTTCTGGCCCTCCGTCCTTGTGTTTTCCCCCATCCTCCCGCCCATTCTGTGTTTTTTGTGTGTTTGTGCTTTGTGGGACGTCAGGTGACGTCCCTTGAGGGGGAGGTTCTGTCATGGTCTGTTGTCTAGTGTTTCTGTGTTCTGTCTGTTTGTTTCTTTTAGTCTTCTCTTGAGTTTAATTTAGTTCTTTGTCTCCTCTCAGTTGTCTAGTGTCTTTGTCTTGCCCTGTTAAGCTTTCTGTTTTTGTTTCTGTGTTGTATTTGTTTAGTCAGCTCTTTGTTCCCACTGTGAGGTTGGCTCCCTCTCCTGGACTTTCCATGTGTTTTCCATTCAACTAACCCTGCTCCATTTTAGTTATTTCAGATTTAGTTTATTTCCCTGTCCTGTCCCAGATTAGTTAAATTCCTGTTTAGTTTACTTCCCTGTTCAGTACCAGTTTATTTATTCATGTTACATGTTTTAGTTAGTTCCCTAGCCCTGGTCTGTTATTTATTACTTCCCCAAGTGTTCACTCTGGTCCTTCCTGGTATTGTGCTGCAATTAGTCTGATTATTTTCACCTTTGGCCCAAGCCCTGCCTGTGTGTATATAAGTTCCTCTGTGAGTTCTGCCTTTGTCGGTTCGTCATCGTTTTGGGTTCATCCTGGTCCTGTTCCCTGAGTTATGTGAGTTTATGCTGCCATTGTCAGCCTTTTTTCTGTTTGAACAATTAAAGTATTTATTTTTGTACTTTGCCTCCTGAGTCCTGTCTGCAAATGGGTTCTTTCCACGGTCCCTGAGCCTGGACCCTAACAATCTGTGAGCTAGAAAATGAGTTTTGCAGGCAATGCCTAACTACTACACAAGACTAAGTAAATATTCATGTTTGTAAAATTCATTGATGTGCAGCCACTTTGTATAAGCTAAAGTTATTTAGCTGAGTTAGGCTAACTCCAAAAGTTAATCAGTTGTAGATTTAAAGCCAACAATATCTATCTGAGTTTTGCTGAAATCCATACTAAGATTTACAATTTCAAATAGAAAATCAAGCTGACTGTCAGTTAATGCCATGATTTTGAAAAAAAAAGGAAATTTTTAGCTCAAAATAAATATTCAGAATGATACTTAGCTGCTACCACATACATTTTATCTTTGACAATGGATGAGCTACACTACTTTTGTTTTTCTAAAGTCTGTCTACTGTGGCAAGAGTCTTGAACTGGAATCCAAGAGGTAATCAGTTACTGATATCAACCTAACAATTACTTTCTGAAGATTTCATTAAAAACCTTAGTGTTTTGTCTAGGCTAAAGTTAATTAGCTGAGTGGGGTTAACTCCAAAAGTTAAGACACCCCCCACCCCCTTCACAAACACACACAATAAACAGGCAAAACCATTATCTCTCAGCCCTTACGTTTGGCAGTGGGCAATACAAATGTACCTGTAGTTTTAGTAACTTGGTTTTTTTGAATTGACAAGGTTCCTAAAGGTTCTAAAATCAATAGTTTTAGTTGTGCGTTGAACAGCTTCATCTTTTCTCTCACACAAAAGCACAAACACATGGAAGCTGTCACACTGAGGCACCAGAGGACACCATGCATTGTCTTTGACTTTTCTATTTCTTGCTGGCAGTAGTAGGAGGAAGGGGAGACAGGTTCTCTGACCAGCCAAGCTTTGCTGGCTATAATTGGAGTTCAGGAGGTAGCAGTGGCTGCTGCGTATAATTGGACAGGAGCCAGGAACTTGTGTGGACGGTTGTCTGAGTCTTGCTCCCCTTTTCAACGGCCATCTAAATTATTCCCTCAGTGCAAGGCTCCTCACCAACAGGCTGCTGATACACTGTATTTAATTTATTCCTAAACGTCTCTGTTTACGTGCAGTGGTCTTCTGCTGTATTGAGGGGGTTTCATGAACCACAGTTATCAGTGACTGTGGGAAGCAGTACGTTTCCTTGAAACATGAGCAAATGTGTTGAGATTCAGTCATGGTGGGAAATGCCCTAGATTTATAAAAGTATATTTAGTTGTGGAGCTCAGGTAACACTCTCAAAACACTGAGACACAGACTTAATGCCTAAAGAATGAATGACAGTGACAAACGAAACCGTCCACCGAGAGAAGAAAGACCGTAATTATCTGTCCGTGTCGTGGCTTTTTAATTTGTGGGTTCTGTTGTCAATAGTTTCAAACCCCCAGCCGCCGCCATCTCACACAAATGAACATAATTAAAGCTATTTTCAATTACAATGGCCACATTTGACAAGAACTGATTGAAGAGCAATGTGCAGTTTCAACAACTGACTATAACAAATGTGTTTGCTGTTTACTTGAAATCATTCGTTGCTCCAGTTTGTTGTGTACTTTAGACGTAATGACTCATTTTCTTTGAGCAAAATAAAATGAAATTAAAGGCTTAACATGTATTTAAGGGATGCATATCGCCCATCTCCTTTCCTGCAAAAGGAGTGTTGGGCTAAGATCTTGTGTTGAGAAGTGACAGCGTTGTAGCTTAATGGTCAAACATTAAAAATAATGTCATTCATAATTTCAGAAGTAATACTCAATTTAGGTAATTTTCTATGTATCAGGGTCTCTTTACTTGTTATGTCAAATTTTCTTAAATGAAGCATAAAAAAATCTTAAAATAAGGCAAATCTAGGAGGCATAAAACTCATTCTATGAAAATATTTAAGGAAAGCAATCTTTGCTTAGAAGTGCATTTTTTTTTATATTGAACAATTTAGTTTAGTTTAAAGGCACACAGCAGTTAGATTAATTTGCTAGTTTTAAGAAATCTAGCCAAGCATCTTTTGCTTACCCCATTTGCATATCATTTTCTCAAAACAAGAAAACTGGATCAAATTTAGGAATAATTGTCTTATTTCAAATACAGTAGTGTTGTTTTTTGCAGTGTTGTCATGTTGCATGCTCGTTTTACAAGAAATAAAATAAAAAACAGTGTAGTGACCCAATCCTTTCTTGAAGTAATGCATTTCAGAAACTTTTGGACAGTTTTAGTCTAAAAATGACAATACACTATGACTTCTTGCCTGTTCTAAAGATGATCTGGTTTATTATTATCATTTTATTTACTAACAATCACACTGTATTTGATGTCCCTCCACTACCGATCTTAACATGCATTAAAAGTTTAAAAAAATGTTTCCATGGACTAGAAATAGTCGGACTCACCTCAACGCATGGCTCTGGCTCTGGAACCAGTTTCCTTGAGAGGGGTTGGACACTCTTCCACTCTGGAGTTGCCCCTGGTGAGAGGCGCCGAGCAGGAGTGGGCATACTGGTTGCCCCCCATCTTGGTGCCTGTACGTTGGGGTTCACCCCGGTGAACGAGAGGGTAGCCTCCCTTCGCCTACGTGTGGGGGGACGGGCTCTGACTGTTGTTTGTGCCTATGCACCAAACGGCAGCTCAGACTACCCACCCTTTTTGGAGTCCTTGGAGGGGGTATTGGAGAGTGCGCCTCCTGGGGACTCCCTTGTTCTACTGGGGGACTTCAACGCTCACGTGGGCAATGACAGTGAGACCTGGAGGGGTGTGGTTGGGAGGAACGGCCCCCCTGATCTGAACCAGAGTGGTGTTCTGTTATTGGACTTCTGTGCTCGTCATGGATTGTCCATAACGAACACCATGTTTAGGCATAAGGGTGTCCATATGTGCTCTTGGCACCAGGACACCCTAGGTCGCAGTTCGATGATCGACTTTGTTGTCGTCTCATCTGATCTGCGGCCGCATGTCTTGGACACTCGGGTGAGGAGAGGGGCGGAGCTGTCTACTGACCACTACCTGGTGGTGAGTTGCTCCGATGGTGGGGGAGGATGCCGGTCAGACCTGGCAGACCCAAACGTATCGTGAGGGTCTGCTGGGAACGTCTGGCAGAGTCTCCCGTAAGACGGAGCTTTAACTCCCACCTCCGGGAGAGCTTTGAACACGTTCCGAGGGAGGCGGGGGACATGGAGTCCGAGTGGGCCGTGTTCCGCGCCTCTATTGTCGAGGCAGCTTATCGGAGCTGTGGCCGCAAGGTTGTTGGTGCCTGTCGTGGTGGCAACCCTCGAACCCGGTGGTGGACACCGGCAGTGAGGGATGCTGTCAGGCTGAAGAAGGAGTCCTATTGGGCCTTTTTGGCTTGTGGGACCCCGGAAGCAGCTGATAGGTACCGGCAGTCCAAGCGGCATGCGGCTCGGGTGGTTGCTGAGGCAAAAACTCGGGCGTGGGAGGAGTTCGGAGAGGCCATGGAGAATGACTTCCGTACGGCTTCGAGGCGATTCTGGTCCACCATCCGGCGTCTCAGGGGGGGAAAGAGGTACGAGACCAACACCATTTATGGTGGAGGTGGCGTGCTACTGACCTCAACTCGGGATGTTGTGAGTCGGTGGGCGGAATACTTCGAAGACCTCCTCAATCCTACTGGCACGTCTTCCACTGAGGAAGCAGAGCCTGGGGACTTTGGGTCGGGTTCTCCGATCTCTGGTGCTGAGGTCGCCGAGGTGGTTAAAAAGCTCCGCGGTGGCAAGGCTCCGGGGGTGGATGAGATTCGCCCGGAGTTCCTTAGGGCTCTGGATGTTGTAGGGTTGTGTTGGCTTACGCGACTCTGCAATATCGCGTGGACATCGGGGGCAGTTCCCTTGGATTGGCAGACTGGGGTGGTGGTTCCCCTATTCAAAAAGGGGGACCGTAGGGTGTGTTCCAACTATAGGGGGATCACACTCTTAAGCCTCCCTGGTAAGGTCTATTCAGGGGTTCTGGAGAGGAGGGTCCGTCGGATAGTCGAACCTCGGATTCAGGAGGAGCAGTGTGGTTTTCGTCCTGGTCGTGGAACACTGGACCAGCTCTACACCCTCAGCAGGGTCCTGGAGGGTGCGTGGGAGTTTGCCCAACCAGTTTACATGTGCTTTGTGGACTTGGAGAAGGCATTCGACCGCGTCCCTCGGGGGGTTCTGTGGGGGGTACTCCGGGAGTATGGGGTACCAGGCCCTTTGATAAGGGCTGTTAGGTCCCTGTACGACCGGTGTCAGAGCTTGGTCCGCATTGCCGGCAGTAAGTCAGGCTCGTTTCCGGTGAGAGTTGGACTCCGCCAAGGTTGCCCTTTGTCACCGATTCTGTTCATAACTTTTATGGACAGAATTTCTAGGCGCAGCCAAGGTGTTGAGAGGATCCGTTTTGGTGACCTTAGAATCGCTTCTCTGTTTTTTGCAGATGATGTGGTCCTACTGGCTTCATCAGTTCGTGATTTACAACTTTCACTGGAGCGGTTTGCAGCCGAGTGTGATGCGGCCGGGATGAGGATCAGTTCCTCCAAATCCGAGGCCATGGTCTTGAGCCGGAAAAGGGTAGCATGCCCTCTCCGGGTCGGGGAGGAGGTCCTGCCCCAAGTGGAGGAGTTTAAGTATCTCGGGATCTTGTTCACGAATGAGGGAAAACTGGAGCGTGAGATCGATAGGCGGATAGGTGCAGCGTCCGCAGTGAAGCGGGCGCTGTACCGGTCTGTCGTGGTGAAGAGAGAGCTGAGTCAAAAGGCAAAGCTCTCAATTTACCGATCGATCTACGTTCCCACCCTCATCTATGGTCATGAGCTTTGGGTTATGACCGAAAGAACAAGATCTCGGATACAAGCGGCTGAAATGAGTTTTCTCCGCAGGGTGTCTGGACTCTCCCTTAGAGATAGGGTGAGAAGCTCAGTCATCCGGGAGGGACTCGGAGTAGAGCCGCTGCTTCTCCACATCGAGAGGAGCCAGTTGAGGTGGCTCGGGCATCTGGTTAGGATGCCTCCTGGACGCCTCCCTGGTGAGGTGTTCCGGGCATGTCCCACCGGGAGGAGACCCAGAGGAAGACCCAGGACGCGCTGGAGGGACTATGTTTCTCGGCTGGCCTGGGAACGCCTTGGGATTCCCCCGGAGGAACTGCTCCAAGTGGCTGGGGAGAGGGAAGTCTGGGCCTCCCTACTTAGGCTGCTACCCCCGCGACCCGACCCCGGATAAGCGGAAGAAGATGGATGGATGGATGGATGGATTCCTTCTTACACTGATAGAAGCGTAGGGGGTTTGAAGCAAAAATAAACCATAAAAAACTGTATCTATACACCTCTAATATTTTGCAGAGACTGTATTTGTTCCAGTGAGGTTATAAAACTATTTACAGAAATGCTGTGATGTTTCCTATGGACTGACATCTGAGAATGCTGCCGTCCTGCCAAGAATCTCAAACAGTCACATGAAATATTAAAAACAAAAAAGAAAAACAGACGTTTCTGCTCTAGAAATGGTCCACAGTCACAATCCTTTAGCTTATCAGTGATTACCTCAGCTCGTCTTATGAATTATGTACTATGCCCACTGTGTGAAAATGTCTTATTTTTGAGTTCACATTCTTCCAGTGGCATAAACAAGTCAACTTACGGGTCCAGTATTTTCAAGCTGTGTGTTGATATAACAGAGCAATTCAATTCCATCGAGAGCGCTGGTCATTTGAAGTGAGTCAAAATGCTAAATTATGACTGAAGGCCAAGGCCACAGAAGTCAAGCACGCCAAACCACCCAATTTGAAACACTGCCACTCCATATATTCTTTTGTTTCTGATGATTTGCACCAAATTCACCTCATGTTTGAACTTTTGTTCATTGTTTCTAGCTTTTCATGTGGCAAGAAAAGAGCAGCACTGCATCTATTGAGCAAAGTCAAACATTTATAAACTATTTCATAGCATCGCAAAAGTATATCTGCAATGGTTCATATAAAATAGTTTCACATCACAAAAATATTATTTTGAATTGCAGTAAATTCTTATTTATGATACACAATTGATTTGAATGTTTAGGGGGGAAATGATACATTGGAGAGAAAAAAAAGTTGAATTAAACAGTAGTCGGACTAGAAAACAAAGTCATTTTCCAAACTTCTCTAACATACTTGGTTTATATTATACAGTGATAACCAATGCTGCACTAGCCTTTGGTCTGTAAAATTGAGTTTTTTAAATAATTTATATGAAACACAAACAAACACTAAAACATACTTTAAACACTATTCCCCAATAACTGCCAAACATAAGAATTTTTAATTAGTAAATGACTGTTAAGAGTCGAGATTAAATCTGGCAACATGATCTCCCAAAGACGATCTCATTTACCGTACTTTCCACCATACACGTTGCACCACCGTATAAATCGTATAAGTTGTATCAGTCTAAATATGTCTAACAAAGTGGAGAAAAAAACATAAATAAGTTGCTTCACTGTATGTCGCATCTATTATGCGTCACCGCTTATGTGTCACGTTTGTCATGGGTCACCGATGACCACCCGGAAACGTGGGCCGGTGTTGTGCCAAAAATCGATTGGCTGCCAAATGGTGGCTGTGGGAGCATGCACAGAAGGAGTTTAACAAGACTTTAACAAGATTAACACTTAAAAACAATTATTTGTTAGCTCAAAATTATAGCAAAGGTGTGTCTCAGTTTAACTTTTCCTTAATAAATGCACTTTAATGGTCAAATCAGCTGCATTTTGAATGTGTGGTGCGGTGAAATGCAGCTGATTTGATGTTTGCTCCAGGAGTTCCGGAGCGAGACGAAGGTGGCTGTGTATGGCAGGCCAAGTGTCTCATTAATAGCTGCTTTTACTTATTAATGAGAAACTTGGCTTGCCATATTAGTCGAGAGCCCCCTAGCGGCGGAAAATGGTAGTTTTAAATATTTTCCATGTCAGAATGAATGAAATTGTTAGATCTCAGCCAAAAATTGGGTTTTAAATATCAGGAAAAAACGTGTATTAGTCGCTTTTGTGTATTAGTCACAGGACTTGCAATTTTATTCAGCAAGGTGTGATATACTGCGAAAAATACGATAATCATGTTACAAACATGCAAAAAAATATCCTAAAGCATAATGAAAATGTTATTAGAAGATGTCTAACAAAGTTGTTTTAGGTCCTCTGGACAGTTTATTTTTGTTGAATTGTTTCATCTTTCATCCAAGACTTCATCAGTCAGAGGAACTGCAACAAACTCAGTCCTATAAATATCCCCTTCAAATAATGTAGTGGGACATCCTGTTTATGGTGCTAAGATTGTTTCTGTAGTCTGCCCTCTACCTCCCTGACTTGTTTGAGGCTCTCATGGCCAAAGTGTTTGACTCACTATAAGAAAGCGTTATTTATAGGACTGAGTTTGTTGCAGATCCTCTGACTGATGACGTTTTGAATGGAAAACAAAAAAATTCAACAAAAAGAACCTGTCCAGAGGACCCGACTTAACTTTGTTAGATTTTTCTACCTGGGTTATTGAGCATGAAGCAGGTTATTCTTAGAAGATGAATTATTTGAAATTACTGCATCAATAATGGTCAGAATTCACCCAAATGTGGTTGTTTTTCTTTCTGTGGTGGGGGTCACCACAACAAGCCGATTTACACAAAATATTTGGCAGTTGTTTAAGGATGGCTGCTCTTCCTGATACAATCTGGGCTCGAACCTGCTGCTTCAGGAATACATTCATTCATACTTTATTTATACTGGTTAGTCACATTGAGCCTCAGGGACTCAAGACAAGACACTAAAGACTGCAGCACTGAACAAAAAGCTATTACAGCCCTTGGACAAAATTCACGATCAAAATATCTTCCCAAATATACATTGTACAGTTTGAGTAACACATAGAGGAAGTCATTCTGTAGGCATGTCATCCTACTCCTGTTTCCCTCTCCTACTTCCTCATTGACCTATGTGCCACCCTTGTCCACTTTGGGACCTACAGTCCTAAATTAGAGAAAATCCTTTTCCTACCTTACTCTAAGCCCTTTCCAACACTGCGGTTAATGTTTAATACATGGAGGGAAGTTAATTATTTACTGAATCTAAATTAAGGTCAGATAAAATTGATTAGTCCCTACTCAGCTCACTGGGCCTCCCTTTAAACGTGTATCTGCTTGGGACTAAAACACATTGACACATTGAGTCTCTGCTTGTTGACAAGCATGTGGCAGAAGGTGAAGAAGCTGTCACTCAGTCCAGCTGAAAAATAAACTAGAGAATAGTATGAGAGGACACAAAGTCCAATATGAAGCTTGGAGCCAGACAGTGTGTCTGACTAAATTATTAGGAAGCTATTATTGCAAAAAGATATCAATAGGTTTGGAAATATGCCCAAGTTAAACTTTCAAAGTTTACTGAAAGACAACAATCATTCAATAAATGGTAAATAGACTGTACATACTGTATATCACCTTTCTATCTTATCAAAACACTCAGAGTGCTTTACACTACAATATGTGCCCTCATTTACCCATTCATGCAGCACTCTACTAGATCTATACAAAGAATAATCAGTGCTTCATCACATTAATACACTGATGGGACACATCAGAGGCAATGAGGGGGTCAGTGTCTTGCCCAGGGACACTTTGGCATGTGACTGCTGGTGGAATTGAACCTTCAACTCTTGCATTGGAGGATGACTCTCTACCCACTCAGCCACAGCTGCCCCTTAGTAACAAGAGCTCTTTGTATAACATATTTTATTGTAAAAGAAACCACTGGTGCTGTCATTTCCCAATTCTATAAATATTATTTAGCTATTACTGTTGCATATTTCAGACTTCACCTAAGAAATATTTAGGACATGTTGGATGGAAGGTAATTGTTAAAAATGCACTAGCTAGAGTTGACAGTACAATATAATATGATTCTTCTGCCCAGATTACAGCAGGAAATCTCCGTGAAAGTTTGTACAAAAACCAAGACCTCTGATGAACAGGAGGAGAAATTCATTGCATCATTTACCATAAAAAAGGAAAACGTTCAGTCCTGAGGTTGGAACATAATATTTGTCCTAATGTAAAATAGACATACCTTTGATTTTAAGTACCAGTGCTCTCAGAAAAAAAATACACTGAACAAAAAACAAAAAAACGCAACACTTTTGTTTTTGATCCCTTTTTTCATGTGATGAACTTAATGACCTAAGACATCCTGATGCATGCTCAATAATCCAGGTAGAAAAATCTAACGAGGTTAAGTCATCCATCCATCCATCCATCCATTTTCTTCCGCTTATCTGGGGTCGGGTCGCGGGGGTAGCAGCCTAAGTAGGGAGGCCCAGACTTCCCTCTCCCCAGCCACTTGGAGCAGCTCCTCTGGGGGAATCCCAAGGCGTTCCCAGGCCAGCCGAGAAACATAGTCCCTCCAGCGTATCCTGGGTCTTCCTCTGGGTCTCCTCCCGGTGGGACATGCCCGGAACACCTCACCAGGGAGGCGTCCAGGAGGCATCCTAACCAGATGCCCGAGCCACCTCAACTGGCTCCTCTCGATGTGGAGAAGCAACGGCTCTACTCCGAGTCCCTCCCGGATGACTGAGCTTCTCACCCTATCTCTAAGGGAGAGTCCAGCCACTCTGTGGAGGTTAAGTCAGGTCCTCTGATTTGTCCAGATCGAGGACCTGACTTAATTTTGTTAGATTAAAGATGAAAAACATTTTATATACACACAACAGGACTTTTTCTCTCAAATATTGTTCACAAATGTGTGCAAGTCTGTGTCAGTGAGCACTTCTCCTTTGCTGAGAGATTCAGTCCACCTCACAGTTGTCAAGGGAAGCCTATTCCTCACCTCCTCCCAGTGATGTGCGGTCAGGGGCGGCAAGTGAGGCCACGCCTCCCCTGTCATCATGGAAAGAATTTTTTTTTTTTTTTTTTAAATAAATGTAATTATTGTCTTTATCCTTTGATTTGTACTATAAACTTATTTTACTAAAAACTAAACCAGTTTTAAGTTGATTTTTATTCAAAATCGCAGATTTTTCTTATTTAGCGTTCAAATACTGAGATGAGACGTGCAGACCTGCGCAGAGAGGCACCGGCTGCTTCACTTCAGATTGCGCAATCACTCGCTGACGTGCAGCAAACTTACATACTCAGGGAATCACAAGGAACTCAGGAGACAGAGGCAACAGGAGACAATGCCAGGACAATGATAAACACAGAGATACAGACTTATTTTTGATTTGATTTGATGTTCATTCATTCATTTTAAAAGAACAATACAAAACAGTTTCATCAGATACAAGGATGAATAGACTTTTAGCTGAATGGATGGATGGATGAATAGACAGTTAGCTGAATGATGGATGAATAGACAGCTGAATGGCTGGATAGATGGATGAGTAGACAGTTAGCTGAATGGATGGATGAATAGACAGTTAGCTGAATGGATGGATGGATAAACAGTTAGCTGAATGGATGGATGGATAGACAGTTAGCTGGATGGATGAATGGATGGATGTAGACAGTTAGCTGAATGGATGGATGAATAGACAGTTAGCTGAATGATGGATGAATAGACAGCTGAATGGCTGGATAGATGGATGAATAGACAGTTAGCTGAATGGATGGATGAATAGACAGTTAGCTGAATGGATGGATGGATAGACAGTTAGCTGAATGGATGGATGGATAGACAGTTAGCTGGATGGATGAATGGATGGATGTAGACAGTTAGCTGAATGGATGGATGGATAGACAGTTAGCTGGATGGCTGGCTGGCTGGATGGATGGATGAATAGACAGCTGAATGGCTGGATGAATAGACAGTTATCTTAATGGATGGATGAATAGACAGTTAGCTGAGTGGATGGATGAATAGACAGTTAGCTGAGTGGATGGATGAATAGACAGTTAGCTGGATGGATGGATGGATGGATGGATGGATGGATGAATAGACAGTTAGCTGAATGGACGGATGAATAGACAGTTAGCTGATGGCTGGATGGATGATCTTTAACAAGTTCTAAAATCATTAAAATTTAACCTCAGCTTGTGCCTCTGACCCAACAGAACCTCAGCATCAGAATCATCTGTGGTTCTCTGCAGGACTTCATCAGTCTCTCTCCTGGTTCTGGAGGAGTTCTGACCCACTCTTCTTTCCATTGTTGCTTCAGTTCTTTGAGGTTTCTGCTCAGCTCTCTGAAGGTTTCAGGTTCAGGTTCTGGACTCTGACTGGGCCGTTGATTTGATTTGATTTGATGTTTATTCATTCATTTTAAAAGAACAATACAAAACAGTTTCATCAGATACAAGAATACAAGTAGGATAAAATGAAAGGAGCAGAAAGAAGATGAAATCTTATTATATCTGCCCCTTATTTCACAGTTTGTTCAACCAATGATAACCTTCAAACTACATCACAAAATGAATAACTCTACTTAATTTTTCTAATACACAAACTACATCACAAAATGAATAACTCTACTAAATTTTTCTAACTGTAATACACAAACACACTAAGCTACATCATAAGTACAACATAAGTGTAATACACAAACACACTAAGCTACATCATATATAGTTTTTGAGCAAGTCCTTTTTGACCTTTTTCTTAAATGTATACATTGATTTTGCATTTTTAACATCACTCTCCAGAACATTCCACAATCAAACTCCCTGAATTGAGGTAGACCGTCCCTTTAAGCTGGTTCTGAATTGTGGTTTGATGAATATCTGTCCCTTTGAGATTGTAATAACTTTGTCTTTTTATAAAATTTCTTTGGATATTTAAAGGTAATGTGTTATTATGAGCCCTATACATAACTGATAAAATACTATATTCTACCAATTCCTGGAATTTCAATAAATTTAGCTGAAGAAACAAGGTGTTTGATGGGTGACTGAAATGTTTTCTGGTGATTACTCTTACAGCTCTCTTTTGTAAAATAAAAACAGGCTTTGTAATTGTTTTGCACGCTTTTCCCCAAACCTCAATACAATAGATTAAATGTGGAACAATGATTGTGTTATACAACATATACAGAGCTTTATCAATTAAAAAATCCCTGACTTTATATACAGGTACATGAACACACAGCATGACAATCACAAACACCTGGACAACAAAATGGAGGAGATAAGCAAGACAATTAACAGAGAGACCAGGGAGTGTAGGGATGGGGACCCATCACCTGAGAGCAACATGCTTACAACTGTTATCTTGAAGTTCTAGGGTGTAGAGAGCCACAGAAACGGTTATGGTAGGCCGGATTTGGCCCACGGGCCTTGAGTTTGACACATGCGATCTAGTGGTACTAAAAGTAACAAAAGAAGAAGAAAAAAAACAGCCAAATATGTCAGCAGTTTAGCTAACAGACTTTGGAATGGGTACATTTTGTCCTTGTCAAACCTGTTGAAGAGAACCAAACTAAATACTCTGAAACTCAAACAACTTACTGTATAACAGTTCATGCACCGCTAGTTGGCAGTGTAGTGCAAATATTGCATAACTTGCTGCTACCAATTGTTGAATTTAATTAGCGGATTAGAATTAGCTTCCCCTAATTTTCATAAGACATTAGTGCTTTTGAAATTGCGGACCTAAATAAATTAATTAGTGCTTTAGAAATAGCGGAACTAATTTTTGGATTAGCGTTGCCCACCACTGTACATTTCTATAGTTTAGCTGGTGAATATAATGTCTCGTGTTTTTGTCTAAAACTGTATGTGTGCGCGCTGAGCGATCTCATAAAACGGCTGTGAAGGTGTCCAGTTACATCCACACACACACACACGCGGCCAGCCTCTGGAGGCGGGGCTACTGAGCTCAGGGTTCTGCTCCTTCAGCCTTGCGCTGCAGGAGGAAAAGTGACAGCGCAAACAGAGCAAAAAGAGTAACTTTTCACAATCTACAAATATCTAGAACATTAAACACTTAATTATAAGTTTTAGTATTTTGTTAACAATTTAGTTTTGATCATTTTTAAACATAAGCACAGAGTTTACATTTTTAACATGATTTCCCAAAACATTCCACAATTCAACTCCCTGTATCAATAAACTCAATTGAAACAGCTGAGGGGGAGTTATCATCTGACCCCAAAATAATAAACAACACGTTTTCAAATTTTTACTACAAACTATATAGCTCAGACTACTCAGACCTAGCTCCCCAAGCACAAACTGCTTTCTTGGATTCATTAGAATTTACTTGTCTAGATAACAAATCCTTAAAATCACTTGATTTTGAGCTTGATACGCAATTATTGTCTGAGGCTATAACAAGTATGAAAGGTGGGAAGAGCCCGGGGCCTGATGAAATTCCAATTGAAATATATAAAATATTTCAATCCAAACTGATTCCTCCCATGCTTGACATGTATAAAGAAGCCTTTGAAAAAGGGTCTCTACCTCCTTTACTTAATACAGCTATAATTTCCCTACTTCTGAAGCCAGGTAAACCTGCAGCTCAATGTGGCTCATATAGGCCAATTTCTCTGATTAACAATGATGTTAAAATTTTGTGTAAAGTCTTAGCCAGGAAGTTGGAACCACTTCTACCCATGATGGTCCACACTGATCAAAATGGCTTTGTACAAGGAAGGCAGGGTTTTCATAACATAAGAAGGGTGTTTAATGTAATTTTTGAGAAATCTGAAGTCCCAGACAATGCTATCCTGTCACTGGACGCAGAGAAGGCCTTTGACAGGATAGAATGGCAATATATGTTCAATGTTATTGAACGTTTTGGTATAAAGGGGAAATTTCTTAGCTGGGTAAAGTTAATATATTCAAACCCACAAGCGGAAATTTTGACCAATGGTCTGACTTCATCTCCCTTCAAACTGAAACGTGGGACAAGGCAAGGCTGCCCCCTTTCTCCTCTGTTGTTCACACTGGCCATCGAGCCTTTAGCTATGGCAATTCGCAAACATGATAAAATAAATGGTATACGAATAGGGAGTTTAGAACATCGTATAGCCCTGTATGCAGACGACATAATCTTGTTTTGCTCTAAGTTGGGGGACACTATGCCCACAATAAATGAGTTAATTAAGTCCTTTGGAGTTTTTTCAGGATATAAGATAAATAATACTAAATCTGAAATAATGTACTTATCAGAAAAAGAACGCCTCAATCCCCCAGTTTCTACTCCATATGTAGCGTCAAAACAAGGTTTTACCTATCTAGGGGTTAAAATTACTCCTACAATAAACGATATTATTCCAACTAATTATAACCCCCTTATAGAATCAGTTATACATTCAATAGAAAGATGGTCCAAACTACCCATTTCCTTAATTGGTCGTGTTAATACTATAAAAATGACAATATTGCCAAAATTTTTATACTTTTTTCAATCAATTCCACTTTCCCCACCCCCCTCCTTCTTTAAGGAGATAAATAAAGCTTTTTCCAACTTCATTTGGAATGGTAAGCGTCCGAGATTGAGATTGTCTCTATTATATTTGCCTTATGACAGAGGAGGCTTACAATTGCCAAATTTATTATGGTATTTCTGGGCAGCTCAGATTAGGGCAGCTATGTTTTACTTTATTAACAGCCATTCCCCAGCGTGGGTTACAATTGAGTCACGACTGATCTCTATTCCTATAAACTTATACTTATATTCATCAGACAGGAAAAAGCTTATCAAACAAACAAAAAACCCTTTTCTGAAAAATACAATACTTATTTGGCAAAAAGTACTTGACCATTTGGGAGAAAAGCAATATCTATCCCAGTTTTCACCCATTTTTGGAAACAGGGATTTTGGTCCAGGTAGAGCAGACCTAGGTTTCGAGCTCTGGTCTGCAAAGGGGCTAGCTAAGATTTCTGATCTTTTTTCAGGGAGGGTATTTATGTCATTCGAGGAACTTAAAAACAAATATGATATTCCTACAAAACATTTCTATAAATATCTTCAAATCCGGAGTTTCATTTTATCCAAGCAACAAAATAATCTTGATCTACCCTCTTTGTCTTCATTAGAGGATATTATCATAAAACACCTAGATGATGGAGGTCAGGTGTCTCGTCTCTATTCCCTGTTTGCTGACAAATGTAAAGAATCTTCAGACAACATTTTAAAGGCATGGGAAACAGATTTGGGTGATAGTCTGTCGAGTGAGGAGTGGTCTGGAGCCTGCACTTCTATTCATAAACAATCCGCCAACACAAACTCCAAATTACTACAATACAAATGGTTGACTAGACAATACATCACTCCAGTTAAATTGCATCACTTTAATCCTAATATTCCTGACACTTGCATTAAATGTAGTTTCGAAAAAGGTTCTTTATTTCATTGTATGTGGGTATGTCCTCAAGTGTTAGCTTTTTGGAAGGAAGTATTGAATGTGTTAAGTGAGATGATGGGTAAAAAGGTTCCTTTAAATCCTAAAATGTGTATCTTAAATATTTATCCTGATGACTTTGTTATCTCAAACAACTTGAGAACCTTACTTAATGTCTCCTTTTTGGAAGCTAAACGCTGTATTGCATCCTCATGGAAGAAAGACTCATTATGTGGAATCTCACAATGGACTACGCAAATGACGTTTTACCTTGCACTTGAGAAAATCAGTTATTTTAATAAGAACAAGCTTGATACATTTTGGAATATCTGGTCTGTCTTTTACAACTGGTTGGGCAAAAAGGATATCCAACTTGATGGCTGGAAAAAGGACTTGTTATAATGTTATATGTTGAGCTATACGGATGTGTATGCTGGTTGGTCTTTTGAGGGTCTGCTGCTATTTTTATTTTTATTTTTTCTCCTCTCTCCCCCTGTGTGTATGTTATTTTGATTTTGTCTTTTCTGGGTTTATAGTTTAAGTATTGGTAATTGAATATTTGTATATTTCTTGTTCTATTGTTAAAATCAATAAATATATGTTTTAAAAAAAACTTTTCACAATCTACAAATATCTAGAACATTAAACACTTAATTATAAGTTTTAGTATTTTGTTAACAATTTAGTTTTGATCATTTTTAAACATAAGCACAGAGTTTACATTTTTAACATGATTTCCCAAAACATTCCACAATTCAACTCCCTGTATTGAAATAAACCATCCCTTCAAACTAGTTCTATACCTTGGCTTTGCAAAAATGCCAGTTCCCTTTAGACTGTAGCAGCTTTCTCTCTTAACAAAATACATTTGAACATTTGAGGGTTCTATTACTAACAAAATATTATAGTCCACCAAATCATAAAACTTCAGTACTTTGAGTTGTTTAAATAATATATTAGATAGATGACATTAAGGCTTTCTTGTAATAATTCTCACAGCTCTTTTCTGTAAAATAAAAATAGATTTTGTTATAGTTTAATTTAATTTATAAGTAAAAGTAAGACTAAAATAATTTTTTCTCCAAATTAAATGTGCTTTTTTGTGTGCTACAGTTTGTATGTGTAAAGATTGCTGATATGAGATTTTAAACACAACCCGTTAACTGCTGCCAATCAAATGGCGAATAAACTACTCTGTAGGGTTCATGTATTATAAAAGAAGAAAATAACGCTATCCAAAGTATCCAAAGCGCTGAAGAAGCTATGGCAGACAGAAGCCAAAATGTGGAGAACATTTTTTGTCTGTTTTCTATTATATATATGGAAAAAAACTGCACAGTGCCTCACCAGCCATGAACCTCATCGCACGTCACTGCCTCCTTCTACAGGTGTGCAGTGGAGAGCATCCTGTGCTCCAGCATCAACATGTGGCATGGAGGCTGCACAGCTGCAGAAAGAAAAGCTCTGCAGAGAGTGGTGAAGGCTGCACAGAAGTCTGTTGGAGTCAGCCTCCCCACCATCACAGACATTGACACCTCCAGATATAGGAAGAGGTCCACTTGCATCATGAAGGACCCCACTCACCCAGCACACACTTTTTTGCCCCGCTCCTCTCAGGAAAGAGGTTAAGGAGCATTAAGTGTAGAACCACTAGACTAGAGTGAGGAACAGCTTCTACCCTGAGGCTGTTAGACTCATGAATAGCTAATCACGATAATCACTGTGGAAAATCACATCAAGTTGCTGCTGATCTGTTTCATACTGCTGCTGATCTCTTTCATGTTGCTGTTGATCTCTTTCATGTTGCTGTTGATCTCTTTCATGTTGCTGTTGAGCTCTTTCAGGTTGCTGTTGATCTCTTTCAGGTTGCTGTTGATCTCTTTCAGGTTGCTGTTGATCTCTTTCATGTTGCTGTTGAGCTCTTTCAGGTTGCTTTTGAGCTCTTTCATGTTGCTGTTGATCTCTTTCAGGTTGCTGTTGATCTCTTTCAGGTTGCTGTTGATCTCTTTCATGTTGCTGTTGAGCTCTTTCAGGTTGCTGTTGATCTCTTTCAGGTTGCTGTTGATCTCTTTCATGTTGCTGTTGATCTCTTTCAGGTTGCTGTTGATCTCTTTCATGTTGCTGTTGATCTCTTTCATGTTGCTGTTGATCTGTTTCATGTTGCTGTTGATCTCTTTCATGTAGCTGTGTTCATTCCTGCTCATCTGCTCACACAGACTCATGTTTGTGCTGCTGTTCGGCATATTGTGTTTATTGTTTTTATGCTATTAGTGCTTTGCATTTTTTGGCTGATGTTTTTCTTAGTTCATACATTAGATCTTGTTACTGTTTTTCTTTTACATTTTATTGTTGGATATAACTGGGACTCTGTGTTCGTTCCACCACATGTGGTTTGAATGACAATAAAGAATCCCTATCTCCATATATCTATGATTATTGTACAGGTGTGCCTTAGGCTGGCCACACTAAAATGGCATTTTTTGAGGGCCCCTCACACATGCAGCGCTTCCATAACGAGAATAACTTGAACACTAACATTTCAAAACTGCAGTTACACAATGTTATTATTCAGCGAGTTGCTGCTGTGTCGACCAATCACATCTTGTCATGTCCACAATGTAAGAGTGTCTTACCGGTAAGCTTGATGTATGAAATGTGTGAGAGTCACGTCCTAGAGAGAGTTTGTGAGCTGCAAAGCATGCTGGGTATAGCATTTTTGACTGTTTACAATGTTTCTGAGTGTGAAAATGTGTTTTCATTGCAATTTCTTGTTCTGTTTTTTTTTTTTTTTCATTTATGTTAAAGTTTCTTGTTATCAGTTGCACACTGACATCTTGAGTGGGATGGGTCCCAGCAGTACGTATAAGGAGGAAAGTACTGTCGGTCTGGTGATGTCAAAGGGTGGAGCTTATTTTATTATTATTAGTAACCTTTATTTATCCAGACGACCAATCCCATTGAGATCACAGATCTATTTTGCAAAGGAGGCCTGGGCCTGAAGGCAGCCTAACATGCATGTTTTTGGTCTGTGGGAGGAAACCAGAGCACCCGGAGAAGACCCACGCAAGCATGAAGAATATGCTAACTCCACACAGAAAGACCCCATGTCCAACCGGGGATTGAACCCAGGACCTTCTTGCTGTGAGGCAACAGGGATAACCCTGGGACGGGGGAGAGGTTGATCCAAGATGGCGCCGTTGTTGTTTGAGGCTCGCTGTCTGATGCTCTTCCTGTTTTTTCTGTTTGCTTTTAATTTTAACACAAGTGTGAACGCTCGGATCGTGTATGATCGCCAAAGTTTATTGGACATTGGAGCCTCGACTGGTAATATGATACCATGGAATTATACCGGAGACAAGACCCCGCCCTTGCTGCTGGGCATTCCAGCGTACCTGTGTCGGTCCTGCTGGTCTCTACCTTTCCGACGGAAGCGAACCCGCCGTCGTGGCAGACGCAGCGGTTGGCTAGTACGTGCGAAGGCAGCTTTGGGGCATTGTTTTCCGGACTCATTCAGTGCGCGTAGGCTGGTGCCGCGCCTCTCCTTCCCGTTGCGCGTGCTGGATCCTGTGGGTCCCTGCTTGGTGCCTGTTGGTGGAGGCCATGATGGAGCGGTCCAGCCTCGTCCTCCCTGCACTCCTCGACCCTGTAGACGTGGGGTGAATCTTCTTAACCTACGATCTCTTCGCCGGGAATCTCGGATGCCAGATGGTGGCGGAGATCCGCCGATCTCGACCAGGATCGGTCTGATAAATGCTAGGTCGCTAGCTAACAAAACATTCGTCATCAAGGATTACTTTTCCTCTCAAGGCCTGGATTTCTTGTTTATAACTGAATCATGGACAAGTGGTTTGGGTGAGTCCAGCGTCTTTAATGAACTTTTGCCGCCGAACTGCTGCTACTTTAATTTTCCGAGGATGACGGGTCGAGGAGGAGGAATAGTGACAGTTTTTAAGAACTGTTTTACTTGTAAACAATTACCTCCAGCCCGTTTTGGTAGCTTTGAGCTTGGTCTCTTTGAACTTGGTAGCTCCCACACTGTGTTGTGTGCGGTGGTCTATCGGCCGCCAAAGTACAACAAAGATTTTATAAATGACTTTTCTGATTTCCTGGCCGATATCATGCCACGGTATGACAAAATTTTATTGGCTGGTGATTTCAATATCCGTGTCTGTTGTCCTACTTCACCTATGGCTCAGTCGTTTCTTAATGTTATTGATTCTTTTAATCTTGTGCAGTTTGTGACTGGTGTTACTCATGAGTTTGGACACACACTTGATTTGGTTTTATCTTTCGGTCTACCAGTTTTTAATTTAGTGATTGGTGACCCATTATTTTCAGACCATATGCCTGTTTTATTTGAGATAAAGCAGTCCATTACCAAAGTTAAACCATGTGCTGCAGTTCGGCTCTGTCGTGTTCTTAACCCTTCCACTGCTGTTCAGTTTTCTTCTGTTTTTAATGAGAACTGTACAATCCCAGAGACTGTGGGAAATAAAACCGAGGACATCAGCAACTGGTTTTATTCTACCTGCAAAGCAGCTCTGGATTCGGTGGCACCATTAAAAATTAGACCTGCAAAATCCAAACATGAACCCTGGTTAAATGATGTCACTCGAGCTGCCAGGAGAAACTGTCGTAAAGCTGAACGTAAATGGAAGAATGATAACTTGCAGGTGTCACTTCAAATATTGAAGGAATGTTGGCGCTGTTATCAAAGAACTGTAAAAGATGCCAAAAGAAGATACCTGACTAATATCATTGTATCCAACAGTCACAATCCTGCTGTTTTATTTAGAACTATTAATTCTGTTTTAAATGCCCCACATGGTGCTATTGTGGAGACTTCCCCTGCTCTCTGTGAAAGTTTCTTACACTTCTTTGTTGAGAAAGTCACTTCTATTAGGGCCCAGATCATACCCACTGTTCATGACCCTGTAGATACTGTGCCTTGCTCTGCTATTTTTCATAGCTTTGAATGTGTGACTTTGCATTCCCTGCAGGAGGTCGTTAGCCACTTAAAACCAACTGGTTCTCCAGACGATGCTATTCCACCTCGACTATTCAATGAGGTTTTTCTTTCTATAGGTCCTTCGATCCTTGCTCTTGTGAATAGTAGCCTGTCCTCAGGTGCTGTTCCTGAAAATTTGAAACATGCAGTTGTCCAGCCTCTAATTAAGAAATCAAACTTGGATACTGCTGTCCTTGCGAACTACAGACCAATTTCTAAATTGCCCTTCGTTTCGAAAATTCTTGAGAAGGTAGTTTATAATCAGCTAATGGCCTATCTCATTGAAAATAATATTTTAGAGGTTTTTCAGTCCGGTTTTAAATCATTTCATAGCACAGAGTCAGCTCTTTTAAAAGTTTTTAACGATATATTCTTGGCGACTGATTCTGGTGACTGCGTTGTTTTGGTGTTGTTGGATCTATCAGCTGCGTTTGACACAGTGGATCACAACATTTTAATCACACGTTTGGAACAGTGGGTGGGCATTGGTCATATAGCCTTAAGGCCGAGATACAGTGAAGCAGACTCCGTATACGCGCGTATACGGACGTATACGCGCGTATACGGAGCGGCTGCTTCACTTCAGCTGACTTCAGCTCAGACGTTCTCCTTGTTGTAATATGAGCTGCTGCACACGAAGGGGACAACTGAGCACGCTGATTGGTCACTTGCTGACACGCCTACTGAATTGATTGACAGCGCTCAGTCAGCTGAATGTGAAACCTAGTTGAAAGTGAAACCTTTAACATGAGCAGCTCGCTCAGACTTCTGCGGTGTTCTGATGCGCTGTTTCTACTATATATGTTATAAAAAGTTCTCTCAGAAATAAAAATAATAACAGGGAGCGCTTTTCCTGCAGCACACAGCCCACCAGGGGATATTAAAACATCGCGCACCAAGGTAGGACCTGAATTCATTCATTTCAATCATCGAGTGAACGGAGGAAGAAGCGGTTACTTGACTTTAGGCAAAAAAACAAAAGAAAAGGCCCGATCAGCGATAAAGAAGGGGAATTTATTTCATTTGTGTAACATACAAAACAGTCCGGCGCCGGGAAGTTTATGGTCAGACACCGCGTATCGCGCACGCGGATCGCGTATGCGTAGTAAAAAAATACCTTTGCGCGTACTTGCCCTGAGGGGCTACGTGGGGCTACGCTGCGTACGGGGCGTACGTACGCTGCGTATTGGCGTATCGTGAGGACGCTCGAGTCTATCTCGCCCTTTAGATTGGTTTAAATCTTATCTGACCAAGCGTACTTTTTGTGTCTGTCTTGATGGACATAGGTCCTCCTCTGCTCCACTCTCATGTGGTGTTCCGCAGGGCTCAGTTTTGGGCCCTCTTTTATTTTTGTTGTACATCCTTCCGCTTGGTTCTGTTTTTAGGAAATACGGGATTGCTTTTCATTGTTATGCAGATGACACACAGATCTACGTACCTTTAAAGAAAGCAGACTCAGCCTCTCTTCGGTCTCTGTTCCTATGTTTGGAAGATTTGAAGGCCTGGATGGCCCTAAACTTCTTGAAACTTAACGAAGACAAAACAGAGGTGGTGATTTTTGGCAATTCGACTGAAGACTCTCTGTCCGATTGCTCCTTGGCTCAGTATGTCCGGCCAGTTGTTACAAATCTAGGGGTCAAGCTGGATGCTGGTCTTAGGCTGGAGTCTCAGATTAAAGCAGTTGTAAAATCCAGCTTTTTTCATTTGAGGCAGCTAGCCAAAGTAAAAGCCATCCTTCCTAGACAGCACTTTGAAACAGCAATCCATGCATTTGTGACCACACGGCTGGATTACTGTAATTCACTTTATGTTGGTATTAGTGATCTGTGTACTTCCCAGCTTCAGAGGGTTCAAAATGCAGCTGCACGACTCTTAACAGGTACACGAAAATTTGATCACATTTCCCCTGTTTTGGCATCTTTGCACTGGTTACCGGTGCGTTACAGGATTCATTTTAAAATACTTTTATTTACTTTTAAAGCTCTAAATGGCCATGCCCCTCCATACCTGTCAGAGCTGCTGCATTACTACACACCCTCTCGTTCGCTCAGGTCAGCTGACCAGTTGCTTCTGAGGGTACCGAGGACAAAGCGCAAGCTTAGAGGGGACCGTGCTTTCTCTGTGGTAGCTCCTAAGCTCTGGAATGACCTCCCATTAGACATAAGACAGGCCTCTTCACTTGCTGTTTTTAAGTCTCTTCTTAAAACCCATCTTTTTTCTTTGGCTTTTGGTACAATCTGAGATGTTTTAACTTTGTTTTATTGTTTTATTGTATTCATAATTTATTATTTTAGTACTGTTTTTAGTCCCTTCCATTTTATGATTGTATTGTATTTTGTGATTGTGTGTACAGCACTTTGGTCCTGTTGGGTGCAAAAAGTGCTCTATAAATAAAGTTGGTATGGTATGGTATGGATAACCGATGCGCCATCGTGCTGCTTAGCTTTGCCTTGCCTTGCTTACCTTTGGTGGTCTGAGATGGGTTAGAGGTAGGGCAGCTGACTGGGGACCAGAAAGTCGCAGTTCGACTCCCAGCCATTTCCACATGTCTTGATGTCTCTGAGCAAGACACCCAATCCCTAATTGCTCTCCGGGCACCTACATAGCTGCCCACTGCTCCACCTGGGTGTATCTCGGTGTGATGGGTTGAATGCAGATAACAAGTTTTGCCATCGTATGGGAACATACAATGATGACAATCTCAGACTCATCCTCCCCTCGCCATGATTTGTTACTCTGTTCTGCCACAAATAAGAAAATAAATGACTAAATAAAAGATACACAGTAACTCCCTTTAGTCGTGTAACTCCAACCTACTTAAAAATCTTGCTCCAAAAAAAATTGGTTTACTTGCATACTGTTCAATTCCAATCCCCAAAACTACTCGGCTTAAAAACAACAAATGTTTAATATTCAATTCGGTTCAATTCAGTTTATTTATACAGTGCCAAGTCACAACAGAATTCATCCCAGGACACTGAACAAAAGCATTCATATACATAAAACTTAAGTTAATAATTTTATTTATCTGAGGAGTCAGCAGACTGCTTTGAGTCATTCAAGTTCAAGTCAAGTTTATTGTCATTCAAATCACATGTGGTACATTGGGTGGAACAAAATTATGTACTCAGGGTCTCAGTTACACCCCAAAATAGCAAAATATATAAAGTATTAAAATAAACTGTATAAGGTTTTAAGATCTACACTAAGATATATGGTAAACAAACACCAAACGGTACTCTAAAGATGTAAGATGCTATACTGTATATTCAAACTCTCATTCACATCCCTCAGTGACAGGGGACATTAGTGTACCACTTGTTAGTTATTTTGTTTATCTTTCCATGTTTGACTGAATTATTGAACTATTTAAAGCCTTTTATCAAGCATATTGAAACTTTCAAGCAAGTCCTATGTGACTATTTGGACCTGACCTATAAAGTGATTGATCTGAGTGGATTGTAGTAAAATGAGTCTCTTTCATTTCTCCTCGACACAATCTATTGTTCCTTTGCTTTCACCAAGTTTGAGGACACAGGCCCTCACGTTATACTCACTTTGTGGCAGATGTTGGCTGTCCCCTTTAATGTCATCACCTCTACATGACAGAAGATATGAGAGGAAGAGCTCATGATTAAAATGTTTCTGTTCACCGGTGTTAGACATTTACTCTCTCAAAGGGGAATTACATTTCAGTGCAGAGACATGCTGTTTTTATCCACCCCTTTCGATGCCAGCTATAATGATGTCCCTTACCTGTCAGCCTGAAGATGACTGAATAGCAGAGGAATATGCTGCCACATTTATAACACATAACAGAGGCAATATGATGACCGAAAGAAAAAAATGAAGACAATCTGATGTACTCTAAAGAATGTAGGTGTTAGGCTTCAGCAGACGGCAAATTTATTAATTCATTTATTGTGCGACACCACGTACGCATCGTAAAAATGTAGCTTTGCGTGTACATGCCCTGCGGGGGTTCGCTCGTACCTCCGGTACGCGAGAGTATACTGGGGGCTTGAGACACTGCATGATACAGTGGAATAAGCATGTTTGGGTATGATTTAATTATTTATCCAGATTATTTTATCCCCTCACATTTCTGGCTCTTAATGTTCAGAATTTTCGATTATGTGATGCTTTCTACTCTGGCTCTGGGTCAAGATGGTCGCTTCTGCTCTTCCTTCCCCTGTTCTCCTCTTCCTCCTGCTTCGGCTGTGTCTCGGAGCTCCTGGTACACATCTCCTGAACGGAAAATACTAATATGGATCTGATTAGCTGGACTTTCAATGCAATCAACGCTGAAGAAGTTTATATTTTGGATTTATGTAGTATTGGCAGCACGGTGGCACAACTGGTAGAGCTGCTGCCTCTCAGCGAGCAGGTCCCCAGTTCAAATCCCGGTCCGGGGGCCTTTCTGGGTGGAGTTTGCATGTTCTCTCCGTGCATGCGTGGGTTTTCTCCGGGTGCTCCGGTTTCCTCCCACAGTCCAAAAACATGCATGTTAGACTGATTGGTAACTCTAAATTGACCCTGGGTGTGAGTGAGACAGGTCCCTCTTGTAAATGAGTCACCGTGGCTCAACGAGGCTAGCCTGTATAAATAAAGGTTGAATGAATGAATGAAAAAGGGGCTCTGCTCTTTGGCATCAGTAGGGCTTTGTTTTTATCAACTTGAAGAATACATCGGCAACAGTTTCAGCCATGGCAAAGCTTCTGAGTCTGTGTTTGGTTTGTGCTACGAGTACTCAAAATCAGCTTATTTACGAGCTAAACCGTAAGATGGAGGCAATTTGTAAGAATTGCAGGCCATCTGTAGCTTTACGACTTGACAGCATGTGGGATCGACCTTGAGGAGGGTCATAATGTGGATCAGTGGAGTGGAATACCCATAAATTAGAGTAGAGTTTTTTGATGTCTCAAATCGTGTCCTGACTCCTGATAGGACAACATGTGAAGAGATATTTTTTGTTATGCCACTATCTATCCTTATGGTTCTTTACCTTTTTCTATCTAAGAGTATTCTGATAAAGAATAATGGTCTGTGCTTTTCAACAGCAGCATTGTGAACTCCGCCCATATTTCAGACGACTGTACAAACATAATTTTGCTGTATTTCGATACAAAGATAATACAGCTTATTCTGATTCTGATTCTTCAGACTGCAGTAGGACTTATCAGATTAAACAGATTTTGCTCAAGAGTAAAGTGTCAGAACAGCTATTTTGAAGCTCCAATGTCATGCTATCATCACTGTGATACAGTGTGTCATAACTAAGAATATATGTAATCAAGGAGTCTTTGTCATTTATTTCCACCCCGTCCTCACATCTGAGAAAAAATAACCAAATCAATGGTAGATTTTTCTTTTTTTATTGTTAAAAAGCCACTGTATTACCCTGATGCATGCTCAATGATCCAGGTAGAAAAATCTAAAAACGTTAAGTCTGGTCCTCTGGACATTCAAAAAACAAAACAAAACAAAAAAGTAGAAACGTTTCATCTTTCGTCCAAAAGACTTCCTCAGTCTGAGATGCTGTATCAGCTCAGTCTTATAAATAGCACCCTCACAGTGGATCAACCAGTTTGCTGCTGACAGCCAAAACCAGCTGCTCACATGATCAATGGGGACCATCAGCCTAATAATGGATCGTTAGCACCCTGATGGTTGTTTGCTATTCACAGAGGGCTGAGTGATACTAGCAATAACAGCATTGTTATTGCTCGGACTGAGGAAGTCTTTCGGACGAAAGACGAAACATTTCTACTTTTTTGTTTTGTTTTGTTTTTTGAATGTCCAGAGGACCAGACTTAGCTTTTTTAGAAGCCACTGTATGGTTTTAAAGGCTGTTAAAAAAAAACTAGAAAGCAACATTAAATGATAAAAGAATAAATATATCAAGTTGAATAACATGGAATTTTATATGATTCTTGAAATACTGGCATACAGTACTGTTACGGGCCACAGTTAAGCTCTGTACTGTAACAAAAAAGGTACGGCTAATTTTATGGAAAACGTTAATTTGATATTTGAGAGCCATGTACAAAATTGAACAAACAAATGTCTGCTTGTATTATTTACTGGAATGCTAAATGAAGTCATGCAGGGTTATAATGCAATTTAAGGAATTACGACGCTGAGCTCTTATCTGTATGATGTCAAAGTATCCCAAGAGGATTTGAAATGTTTCATTTTTATTTTCTCAGTCTGAAAGGTTACTTGTGATTCCTGAACATTTTGAAAGTCAAATGGGAGTCAAGACCTTCAGTTATCAAGCTCCCAGTGTGAGTCTAAGAAGCAGACACACTCTTTACCTTTAAGATTAGACTGAAAATATTCTCTTTTGATAATGCTGATGGCAAGGGCTGACTCAAGTGACCCAGAGACATGCCTCTGGTTATAGCTGCTGGGGGACGACACATGAGGTCTTCAACACATTTCTTTTATCTGCTGTAGTATTTGTGTAAGGAAATAAACCACCTGTAAATTAGTCTGGTCTTCTGTTTTATTGCAAATAATCCTGGTTTAGTGTGTTGCTTTCTATAAATTTTCTGCCAATTCTGTCAACCTTCTCATCCACACGCCTCAGTTTAGACAGATGGTTTACTCTCTTTAGCCACTTCTGTTGGAAGTTTCTTTCCATTTAAAGACATGTCCTTTCTAACTTCCTGTGGATTTTAATGACTGAAATGTGGGTGCATTTCATGTTGTAAATCAAACACCACATCACACAGATTTCAGATGCACCCAGCCTGTCAAAAACCCCATCAAGTGCCTGTTAAGTTAATGGCCATGACCATGGACGATGTCTCACATCATCCAGCAGATTGCTGTGGAAAGATATACGAGAGATGTTTAACCACACTATGACTATACTGTAAGTAGACCTAAAGTACCCGGTGGCATATATTAAATAACTGCAATATATCACGATGGACGTTAGTTACACTGGTAATGGATGGAAATAAATTGTAAATTCATTGGTAAAAAACATCCTTTCCACAGTATAAACACTGCATTCCCAGTGTCAAAGTTGCAATTCAGCAGTTCTGTGAATGCCAGCAAATCAAAATGGAAAATACTGACGGCGCTAACAGGCTGTACATCTTAATTAGGCATCGAGTGGGGAACCTAAACTGGGACAAGCAATCATCATTGATGGGGAATGCTCTTTGATGCAGTGTGTAGATTTCTGCAACTTGAGGGGCACCTTGCATAATCACACATCGTCCCACGACACGCAGGAACAATCTCTTCCCTTGTCTGTGTGTCATACGCACAAATAAATCCTCTTCTTGTCCCGGTGCAACAAAAGGACTAATATGTCAAAGATTTACAAGCAGTCCCGTCCTCTGAGCAAACATTCTTAAATGCAGAGTTAGTTTGAAGCTTGAGAGCAGTTACTGTCTTTGACAGTGAGAGGGCACAAAAAAGACTTACAGCTTTCTACAGGCTCAGCCTAAGAGCCCATGAGGCAGATGGGGCCCAGAGGAGTGAAAATGAATGGAACGTGATAAAGCGGAAAAAGTCCAAAGACACTTAAAAGAGTCAGAGATGCAGCGGTGGCATCACGGGGGAGGGATGTGAGATAACAACACCATGAAAACGCTACATTAGTTTCCTCTCTACTCCTGGTGGAGGCTGTAGCCATAATCATTTGCTAGTCTAATGGCGGTAAGGCAGTGATGAGAGCTAATGCACACTGTCACAGGAAATTAAGGAGAGGGAATCCATTTTGAAGCATAATTCCCTGGGTACCCACCCCCTTTTTTATGGTTCCACTTGATTGATAGTCCTCTAAATATTGCTCTACATTTAGATGTAATCAGGACAGTCTTATCAGAAAAGATTAAAGACCTCTCTATTCTGGGGTTCATCCTCTTTACGCTCTACAAATGACACAACCACTTAATTCATCAATGATGTATCTCGGCACTGCCACAATAAGAAATGGGCAAAATGCAGAGTGCCAAAATTGGCGGCAGGAATGGCATCCATATGGGTGAGAATTATAACTTTTATGAATAATGGACACGGGGGTGTGAGTTTGTCACATAGTGCTGTAGCATTAATTTCATTTCGAATAATGGACACGGGGGTGTGAGTTTGTCACATAGTGCTGTAGCATTAATTTCATTTCAGCAGACTTTAACTTATGTTCCTTAGATGGACTGTGTTGTTTTCAAAGCCTTACTAAATCAAATGTTTCACTTTGCAGACATTACATCAAATCCAGAGCCGAGCAGTAGATTCAGTGGTGTAATGTGTGGTATTAAAAAAATAAAAAAATAAAAGGGAGTAAAAAAAAATCTAGGCACAGCAATGAGTTTTAAGTAGACAAGCATGTCTGTGAGCAAGTCATTAACTGAAGATACATTTTAGGTGTCTATTTAATTATACAGTACTGATGCATGCTCAATAATCCAGGTGGATAAATCTAAAAAAGTTAAGTCAGGTTCCTTGGATGGGTTTGATATTTGTTCTTCTTTCGGATGCTCCCTTCTTCAGCGGTCACCACAGCGAACTGAGTCGCACGAAGACTTAGCAATTGTTTTTACACCAGATGCCCTTCAAAGTCAAAGTCAAAGTCAACTTTATTGTCAGAACTGCAATATGTACAGGACATACACAGGATTGAAATTGCGTTTCTGAAATTGCGTTCCTGACATAACCACAGACCACCGAGCTACCACAGCCCTCTGTGTGGAGCAGAGAGCTTCTATCTAATGAGCCTGGGGAAGCAGAGGGTGGTGGTTGTGTTTAAGGGCCATGCACAAGGGTTCAGAGTGGGGTAAATGAGGGTGGAGACCAGGGTGCTTCACCTGTTCCACCCATATTTTGATGTTGTTGTACCAGGAATTGAACCAGTGATCTTCCCATTACAGGTCCATCTTCTCTAACCTCTGCACCACCACTCACAGGTTCAAAAATAAATAAATGAATTCATAAAATAGTTGATATTTACAGGGAATTTTTTCAATTAAATTAAATAAAAAAATATTTTTTTAGATTTTTACGTATGGGGTTTTCAGCCCTTTGTGAATAGCAAACAGCCATCCGGGCACTAACAAGCCATCGTTAGGCTGATAGTCCTTTATCATGGGAACAGCTGGTTTTGAATGTGAACAACAAACTGGTTTATCCACTATGAGATGGTGTTATTTATAAGAGCTGAATACCCTCAGACTGAAGAAGTCTTTCGGATGGAAGACGAAACGTTTCAATAATTTAAATTTTTTATTGAACACATCCAGAGGACCTGACTTAACTTTTTTAGTGTACATATTTAAAGATAGTTTAAAAAAATCCCCTTTAGTAATTGATGATAATTCATGCCTTTCAAACATCTGACTTTTAATTCAACTAATTTCAGTTTTGTCCTGATTTTTCGTGCTCAGTTTTTTTTACGCTTTGCTCTTATCAAACTCACAAATACCTTTAAAGTCTGTTTGCCACCTTTTCCGTTTTCAGTTTGTCATCTTCTTTCAAAAGTCAAAACCATTTCAGTATTCTGCTTTTGTTTAAGTCTGACCATTACCTTGTTGTTAAGAAACCTCTCTTGCAGTTGAGTACAGGTAATATTCTTTTTACCCACTTCACCATAATGAACCACTTCTGACCAAAGTGACATAATCACCTCACAGGACATCAAGCAAATGGCCCAACACAAATTATCTGGTACTGATTAAGGTTTTTGATTCTGGTTCTGATTTACGTTTCTACAAATTTTTTTTGCTTTGTTTTGTTTTGTTTTTTGAATGTCCAGAGGACCAGACTTAGCTTTTTTAGATTTTTCTACCTGGATTATTGAGCATGCATCAGGGGATTTAGGTTTTTCTTCTAATCTGAATGTTTCTCGATCACTGAGCCTCAAAGTTTACTCTTTGAGCTTCAGCCTTTGTTTTATCCTATAGAGAAAGTCATGGTGTTGTCAGAGCTATGAGTGGACCACAAGTGTGAAACAGATGTTTACTTGTTTGTGAGGCTATAAACAGTTTTCTTATTCTTTTCTTTTTATAAAAAAAATAAACTGAAGTCTTTTTCAGCATGTCTTTTCATAAAAACAGGCAGCCGGGTCTCCTGTGAGTTAACACAGTTCAAACTGAGCCTCTTTCTATCCCTAGGAGTTTCACATCCTAGAAATCAATGTTACTGCCTCTTGAGGCTGTTTATACTTTACTAAAGATGTGCAAATACACAGACACTGGGATTTATTTGGCCATTAGAGTTAACAAGGGACTTAACCCATTCTTGACCCAATGTGCCCTCCAGCCATGGGAACTGAAATATTGATAGGTAGCATGTGGTTTTAATGAATTAAACTTCTACTACTTCCGCTCTCGGCAAAGCAAGTCGCATATCTTTTTGCTCCTACCCTCCTTAAGTTTTCCTCCTCCCTGCTTGCTTTTTTTCTCGTCTGTGATTCTTCAGCGCTCACTCGAACCAATTTGCGATGGATTTAATAAATTGGGCTGTTTCCTCTATAGATAAGATTTTTTCCACGAAGCGGACCGGGCCAGGAGAAGCGGTCTGCCCCTCTGACACGCACGCGTGTATGACTAATACAGAGTTGCATTGAACAATTAAAACAATAAATCTGGTAAGGGTATTGTCCCCCTGATAGAAATAGCTAATTTATTATTGTACGACCATCAATCACAACAATGTGGCCTTTGTAAAAATGCCACCTTACCCAGCACTCTAGCTTGTTTGATTTTTGGCCACAGTTGTTCTCTTTTCTGTCGATCCTCTTTTGTAAAGTCTTGAGCAAACCTCAGATTTTGATTCTTGCATACTGGAATTATACTATACAAATTTTGTCACTTTCCAAACTGCATCCCTATGACGTCTCCTGAGAAACTGTACGATGATTTGATGGCTTCTTCCGTTTTCCTTTCTCCCGATGCGATGGATTGAGTCGACCACGTCTTCCATAACTGGCTCCCATTCTGGAGAGATCTGAAGTAGAAGCTCGTTGATTTCTGCTCTTAGGTTTTCTCCTTCTTTTTCCTTGAGGCCAGAGATTCTTAAATTCCAACAGCGTTTGTATCTTTCCATTTCAAGCATTTGCTCTTTCAGTTCTGCATTTTCTTTTTTAATATCTAAGTATTCTTGTTCCAGATTATCCATTCTTGATTTGCATTCTGTGATTGCAACTGAATTCATTTCCACATGTTGGATCATGTTAGCAAACATTTCAGAATTATCTTTAAGTTGTTTGCCAAAATCTCCCACCTTGTTATCCAGGTTCTTTATGGCCATCAGTACATCAGCAAGAAAAGGCTCAGCTTCTGTGGCTAGTTTTTTGGCTGGTGGGGTTTTCGTTGGAGTGGTACTTTAATGACGCCTCATTCCGGAGCTGCTAGCAGAGTTAGTTTTTGGTGAGTCCATGCTAACATCGTTAGCATAGTTGTGGTGTGCTAGAAAGTCAGCTGCATTAGCATTGGCACTCTTGAGTGGAGGAAAGTCTTTGTTGCTGCGCATGGACATGTTGAAATATATCCAATGTCAAAGGTGGGCGCCAGATCGCTAGGGAGCACTAAAGCGCTAATTCGCATATAGCGGACCTAAACAATTTGTTAGCTTTACAGCGGATTGACTAACTTTTATAATTCATAAGCGGATTTGTGCTATTTTTATTTAAAATGCAGTACCGCTAATAACTAATTATCTATCAGTAAAAATGAAAAAACTCATTTACGAGCTCTTAAGTCAACCGGACGACTGCTAACAGACCATATCCTGTCAGCGTCGGATGTGGTCTGTGACCAAAAAGCATCCCCCTCAGTCTCTTGGCTACAGAGAGCGCTCTCTCTATAGCAGTTAGCAGCCAGTGTGTTACTCTGCAGCCTTATTGCTTGTTTTCGAAGAGTCAGACGAACAGTTTTTAACATGGAGGGTGAACTTATGGATGTTTCTCAGCGGCCTACGCGATGCGTCTGGATTTAAAAAAGTAGTTCGCCATTAGCATTGTTCAAAATGGCATCCGCGACAGCCACAGCAGCCAAGAACTTTCCAAGAAAACACGGTAAAAACAATTGTTTCTTTGCTGAGAAAAAAAATATTTCATAGCTGACGTTATAGCACAAGTTTTTCTGAGCTTGAGAGTTTCACGAAATGGTCAAATCTGCTGGAGTGAAAAAAGTAGTTTGCCATTAGCACGTTAGCTTATTAGCATTAGTGTCCGCTAACGTTGCTAATACATAAGCGTTTTTGAAATTGCGGACCTAAATAAATTAATAAGTGCTTTAGAAATAGTGGAACTAATTTTTGGATTAGCGCTGCCCAGCACTGGTGTTCAAGAATGCTTTTTTATTTTGCATCAACTTTAAATCAAATTAATGAAACTGTATTTTTTTATGTTTCATTTTGTGCAACCGTTTCAGAACTCAAAGAAAACATAGCTTTCTGGAGTTTTTCAGACTTTCTGTTTGACATATGTCCTGTACGAAACTGTTTACAGCTCAGATTGGATGAAAAAGATAAAATACGGCATTTTATTTTACAGCTAAGACGCCCCTGATAGCAGGGGAGGTTTGTTTTCCTGTCTCTACTTTTAGTAAGGTTGTCCGCTAAAACATAAATAAATCAAAAATTGAAGGCTGAGCATTCCTTGAAGAAAGACATATCACCTGCCACTGTTCATGTTAGACTTTAACTCAGACCATATCGTATGTTGAAAGGTGATGGAGTTATAGCTATTGTATAATAACATTACATGTATATGATGTTCAATCTTTTCAATCTCATCTGATCTCAATTTGATCTCTTTTCAATCTCATCTCAATCTCATTTTCAATTCTTTTCAATCAATTCAGTCTCATCTGATCTGCGGCCGCATGTCTTGGACACTCGGGTGAGGAGAGGGGCGGAGCTGTCTACTGACCACTACCTGGTGGTGAGTTTGCTCCGATGGTGGGGGAGGATGCCGGTCAGACCTGGCAGACCCAAACGTATCGTGAGGGTCTGCTGGGAACGTCTGGCAGAGTCTCCCGTAAGACGGAGCTTTAACTCCCACCTCCGGGAGAGCTTTGAACACGTTCCGAGGGAGGCGGGGGACATGGAGTCCGAGTGGGCCGTGTTCCGCGCCTCTATTGTCGAGGCAGCTTATCGGAGCTGTGGCCGCAAGGTTGTTGGTGCCTGTCGAGGTGGCAACCCTCGAACCCGGTGGTGGACACCGGCAGTGAGGGATGCTGTCAGGCTGAAGAAGGAGTCCTATTGGGCCTTTTTGGCTTGTGGGACCCCGGAAGCAGCTGATAGGTACCGGCAGTCCAAGCGGCATGCGGCTCGGGTGGTTGCTGAGGCAAAAACTCGGGCGTGGGAGGAGTTCGGAGAGGCCATGGAGAATGACTTCCGTACGGCTTCGAGGCGATTCTGGTCCACCATCCGGCGTCTCAGGGGGGGAAAGAGGTACGAGACCAACACCATTTATGGTGGAGGTGGCGTGCTGCTGACCTCAACTCGGGATGTTGTGAGTCGGTGGGCGGAATACTTCGAAGACCTCCTCAATCCTACTGGCACGTCTTCCACTGAGGAAGCAGAGCCTGGGGACTTTGGGTCGGGTTCTCCGATCTCTGGTGCTGAGGTCGCCGAGGTGGTTAAAAAGCTCCGCGGTGGCAAGGCTCCGGGGGTGGATGAGATTCGCCCGGAGTTCCTTAGGGCTCTGGATGTTGTAGGGTTGTGTTGGCTTACGCGACTCTGCAATATCGCGTGGACATCGGGGGCAGTTCCCTTGGATTGGCAGACTGGGGTGGTGGTTCCCCTATTTAAAAAGGGGGACCGTAGGGTGTGTTCCAACTATAGGGGGATCACACTCTTAAGCCTCCCTGGTAAGGTCTATTCAGGGGTTCTGGAGAGGAGGGTCCGTCGGATAGTCGAACCTCGGATTCAGGAGGAGCAGTGTGGTTTTCGTCCTGGTCGTGGAACACTGGACCAGCTCTACACCCTCAGCAGGGTCCTGGAGGGTGCGTGGGAGTTTGCCCAACCAGTTTACATGTGTTTTGTGGACTTGGAGAAGGCATTCGACCGCGTCCCTCGGGGGGTTCTGTGGGGGGTACTCCGGGAGTATGGGGTACCAGGCCCTTTGATAAGGGCTGTTAGGTCCCTGTACGACCGGTGTCAGAGCTTGGTCCGCATTGCCGGCAGTAAGTCAGGCTCGTTTCCGGTGAGAGTTGGACTCCGCCAAGGTTGCCCTTTGTCACCGATTCTGTTCATAACTTTTATGGACAGAATTTCTAGGCGCAGCCAAGGTGTTGAGAGGATCCGTTTTGGTGACCTTAGAATCGCTTCTCTGTTTTTTGCAGATGATGTGGTCCTACTGGCTTCATCAGTTCGTGATTTACAACTTTCACTGGAGCGGTTTGCAGCCGAGTGTGATGCGGCCGGGATGAGGATCAGTTCCTCCAAATCCGAGGCCATGGTCTTGAGCCGGAAAAGGGTAGCATGCCCTCTCCGGGTCGGGGAGGAGGTCCTGCCCCAAGTGGAGGAGTTTAAGTATCTCGGGATCTTGTTCACGAATGAGGGAAAACTGGAGCGTGAGATCGATAGGCGGATAGGTGCAGCGTCCGCAGTGAAGCGGGCGCTGTACCGGTCTGTCGTGGTGAAGAGAGAGCTGAGTCAAAAGGCAAAGCTCTCAATTTACCGATCGATCTACGTTCCCACCCTCATCTATGGTCATGAGCTTTGGGTTATGACCGAAAGAACAAGATCTCGGATACAAGCGGCTGAAATGAGTTTTCTCCGCAGGGTGGCTGGACTCTCCCTTAGAGATAGGGTGAGAAGCTCAGTCATCCGGGAGGGACTCGGAGTAGAGCCGCTGCTTCTCCACATCGAGAGGAGCCAGTTGAGGTGGCTCGGGCATCTGGTTAGGATGCCTCCTGGACGCCTCCCTGGTGAGGTGTTCCGGGCACGTCCCACCGGGAGGAGACCCAGAGGAAGACCCAGGACGCGCTGGAGGGACTATGTTTCTCGGCTGGCCTGGGAACGCCTTGGGATTCCCCCGGAGGAACTGCTCCAAGTGGCTGGGGAGAGGGAAGTCTGGGCCTCCCTACTTAGGCTGCTACCCCCGCGACCCGACCCCGGATAAGCGGAAGAAGATGGATGGATGGATGGATGTTCAATCTGTGATGTACTTGAGACCTGTAGGGTGTCCCTCGCTTGTATCCACCTTATTCTGTAAGAGCGTATGTGGGCTGCCATGACAGATCGGTACCGCCCCCTCTCGGTTTTATACTTCCGGCGGAAGTCAGCTACTGGTGTTTTTGCTGAGAAATGCATGCCTGCACACCAGTTAATTTTCTCTCGTTTTTTTTTTTTTTTTGGTTGTTTCTTGCTGGGTTAGAGGGTGTTACAGCCGGGTAGACGTTTGGGCAAAGCGCTGTTCTCACTTAATCCCAAAAATAATGAAACGTGAAGGATCTATCTCCATCGGAGTAGCTCACTGCAGCTCCTCCTCCAGCTAGGATCTGCTCTCGAAGACGTCGCGCTCCGATCAACTTTTGTTCTGTAAACAAAATATTCTATATAAATCATTTTGTGAAACAATGTCAGAACAATGTTAGAGCATAACCGTCTGTGTGTAGTAGCTGTTTATTTTTCTTCATGATTTAGCGTCTCTACTGCTGTGGTTAGCTTAGCATGTCGCTACTTTACATGCTAACTTCCACACGTAACACTCACAACAAAGTTCTGGTTATGGTCCGTGTTGAGCCTGGACTTTTTTTGGCTGTGTGTTATTTTAGTTAAACTGTTATTTAGCTGGTTAGATGATCGAGACAGTTTACACATCTTTTTTCCAAGACATACCGGGTCAACAATGGCAGCAGGTCTCAAAACATGACCGGTCATTAAACCAGAGTTATTAAAGCACACTTAAAATAATGATGTGAATAACAGAAGAGAAAAGTGCACATGAAGTTACATTTGTACTAAAATGTGAGTAAATAAAGCATTTACTTAACAAAACTGTCATTAAATAATATAAATACGTGTGTGTTATACATAAAGAGTCATGTACTGTATAATGTACAGTATAACCCACTGTCTATGTATATACAGGTAGTCCCCGACTTACGAGCGCATCGACATACGAGTTTCCGGACTTTGAGCTGACTAACGAACGGTAAAGTTGTACAGAACATACATAAAATACAGCACTGGTATGTATTTTTAGATGAAAGTGTGTTAGCTAACAGTTTGTTAACAAGTTTCTGAGCATGTTTATGAACTAGTATGTACGTTTGTGTTGAAAAACGAGTGTTCGTAGTAGCGCTAGCATAAATTTTCCGACTTACGACCGAAAATCCGGACTTACAAGCGACACGTGTTTCATGTTCCGACATACGAGATTTCGTCTTACGAGCACCTCGCAAGAACGGAACTCGCTCATAAGTCGGGGACTACCTGTACTGTATATAATGTACAGTATACAGTATATGTAAGAGATATAGGCGGGCGGTCAGTTTACTGACTTACCTATATTTTAGATGAAAGGTCTGAGCAGATTTTATCTACACAAATCTATCATTAATATTCGCGAGTTCACCCTTTTTCCGGTATTAAAATTGCTTTGATGTGACTGAACGAAATGTAATTTCACGAGAGACTTCAACTTATGTTGATCTACCAAAAGATAGACCTTTTATTGAAACAATCATAAACGTACATTAAACATTTGTATCGATATTAGCTCTGATTTAATAACTACTTGTAGACAAGAATTCAAATTAAACAAACAGACAGTTAGAGTCTAACTCCTGTTGGCACATTTCCTAAACAGATTAATGGCTTAAGAAATATAAGATTAAGGAGGAAGAAGTGAAAAATGAAAGCTAAGTTTAAAGGAAGTTAATTATTTTGAAATGACAGGGTGACACTTTCCCAACACGAGTTCAGCTGGACTTCTCACACGTTCAGAACACAATCAATGCCTCGTTACCTGTTGATCAAAGTCAAAGTCAAAGTCAACTTTATTGTCAGATCTGCAATATGTACTGTATAGGACATACACAGGACCGAAATTGCGTTTCTCTCAGTCCCTCGGTGCAACAGTAAACATCTAAACATTGAAACACTGAAACATATAATAATAGACATAAGCATAAAATAGTAAAACTAACACTGTCCTGAGTTTTTTGCATAGTGGTATAAGAGTATGAAAATTTACACCAACTCTAAAACTAAAACATTAAACATTTAATGAACATAATACTGTCCTGAGTTTTTGCATACTAGTATAAAAAAAGAGTATAAAAAGTATAACTAAAATAAACTAAAGGTTTCTAGCATTGACATTTGCAAAGTGGCAAAGCAGCGTATGAGTTAATGTACACAGTATATGTATGAGGTAGTAGTTGATGTTGTTATAGAGGCAAAAAGTGGCATATGCAGTAAGGCACATTGGGCATCCCTAAATAAGACCGTTCAGAGCACACTGTATATGTATCAGCAGTGGTGTAGATATTAGAGTAGTGTAAATGTAAACAGTAGTAATTAAATGTAAGCAGTAGTAATAAAAGTAAACAGTATTAATAAATGTAAACAGAGAATGTAAACAGTATTATGACTATAGGCAGTGATGTAATACAAACATTAGTGCAAGTATGAGAAGTAGTGCAAACTGTATGAGCACATGACCGAGAGTTTAGTGAATAACCCGTTTGATGACACAGAGTCCAGTGTTAAAATCTTTGTGTTGTGTGGTAATGTGTGAGAAAGTTTTAGTGTTAAGGCAGTTCAAATGGGAGGGGGGGCAGAGCAGGCAGAGTGTTTAGCATCCTGACTGCCTGATGAACAGAGCTGTCTCTCAGTCTGCTGGTTCGAGCCTGGAGACTCCTCAGTCTCCTTCCTGATGGCAGCAGTCTGAAGCAGCTGTGTAGTGGGTGTGTGGGATCACCTGCCATGCAGTGGGCTTTCCGAGTGAGGCGTTTGCTGTGTAAGTCCTGCAGTGAGGGCAAGGAGGTGCCCACGATCTTCTCAGCTGCTCTCACAATGCGCTGGAGGCTCTTGCGGCAGGATGCAGTACATGCACCAAACCACACAGTGATGCAGCTGGTCAGGACACTTTCTATGGCACCTCTGTAGAAGGTGCTCATGATGGGGGTTGAAGCTCCAGCCCTTTTCAGCTTGCGGAGAAAGTAGAGACGCTGGTGAGCCTTCTTTGCCAGTGCTGCAGTGTTCCTGCTCCAGGACAGGTCCTTTGAGACGTGCACTCCCAGGAACTTGGTGCTGTCTACTCTCTCCACTGCGGTGCTGTTGATGGTCAGAGGGGCATGTTGGGCATCCTTCTTCCTGAAGTCCACAACAATCTCCTTTGTCTTCTCCACGTTGAGAGTGAGATTGTTGTGTCCGCACCACAAGGCCAGGCGGCTCACCTCGTTCCTGTAGTCCGTCTCATCGTTGTTGCTGATGAGACCCACCACTGTTGTGTCGTCCGCAAACTTGATGAAGTGGTTGGAGCTGTATGATGGTGTGCAGTCGTGTGTTAGCAGGGTGAATAGAAGGGGGCTCAGCACACATCCTTGTGGGGCCCCTGTGTTCAATGTGATGGTGCTAGATGTGTTACTCCCGACTGTTCGTGTGTTCATTCATTCATTCTGTAACTGGTTTTGACGCTCGAAGGATTAAAGGCAACTGCTTGCAGATCAGTTTGTTTCTCCTTCTTCACACGCTACAGTTGGTGTGAATACAGTTGATGATACGTCTCTGGAGATAAGAGTTTAAGTTTTGTGGACACTAACGGACTGTGTTGTCCAGTTCACGTCCAAATGACTTCCGCGCGTGTGTGCTGATTCAGACGAGCAAAAAGAGCGCTTCTCCCAGCAGGAACAGAGCCAGCTCCTGACTGAGTTTCAAAATAAAAGTCCCAGAAAACAAATTCTTTCAGAAATGAGTGAGTGAGTCACAGTAAGGCTTTACTGTAACTCCGGCTGAGAACGTAGGTCTAATTGACATTTGACCAGGACATTCACCAGCTTCTGAAGAAGAACCAGTTGTTGAGTTAGTGGTCCCTCTTTGCACTAAAGTCAAAACGGAAGTTAGACTTTATATGGAGGGCGGAGTCTGCCCACCTCCTGAATGGCTACTGGCTGGTTTAACAAAATAACGGATGGATTTTTCATCCCCATAGGCAGAAGGTCTCTGAAGGACAACAGGAAAACTGTTTACATAAGCGGCCAGATGGACTGGCCCGTGAAGTGAAAATTATGTCTAGCTTGATAGACAAAACAGAGAAGGAAGTGAAAAGTTTCCTTGACTTGTACCTTAGATTCAAAGCCTACTGTACTGAAAAATAAACCAGCAGAAGGGTCAAACTCATGCAAGTAACAGATCATCATTAAATGACAAAAGTATACTGTTGATCAATTCTGAATTAACACACATTAAAAGAAAGTTCTTTCTGATTGATTGGTGTCCATTAATTAAAAATAATTGTAACAAAATAGTGTCCACTTGTCTTCTTCAGAGCTCAAGAAAAGTGTAACACTCAGAGTTTCAGAGAGATGTAAAGAGGTTTAAATCCCATAATGGACATGAGAGTGCTGTATTGCTACATATACATGACACACACACATTGTATTTAATATACATAATATTTGAATACAGCAACATTGTCAGACTATAACTATCAGTTTGTTTTGATTTTAGGTCCCCGTTACTCTCATGTGAATAAAGCAGTGGGATGCTGTCTGTACAGAAAACATTCCATAACATTCTTGTGGTGTGCCGCAGGGTTCTATTCTCGGTCCTCTCCTCTTTTCACTGTACATGCTGCCCCTTGGATCAGTAATAGCCAGACATAATTTTTCTTTTCACTGCTATGCCGATGATGTACAAATTTATCTACCAATGAAACCCAAAAACAGCAATCTTCTCACCCCATACGCTGATTGTATTGCCGACATTAAACAGTGGCTTCACCGTAATTTTTTGTTTTTAAACGAAGGAAAGACAGAATGCATCTTCTTCGGTGATGATGCTCCCTGTAACTTTGGTGCTCTAACTTCCAAATGCAGACCAAAAATTAAAAACTTGGGGGTGACATTTGACAAGGACTTAAAATTTGATAAACAAATAGCGTCTGTAGTCAAGGCCTGTTTTTATCAACTACGTCTTTTATACAAAGTTAAACCTTTTTTAAATCGTTTTGATTTAGAAAAGGCCATTCATGCTTTTATCACCTCAAGGCTTGACTACTGCAATTCCCTATATGCGGGAATCTCCCAATCCTCCATTAAACGCCTTCAATTGGTCCAAAATGCTGCAGCTAGACTTTTAACCAACACCTCCAGACGTGAACACATTACCCCTGTTTTATTTTCTCTCCATTGGCTTCCAATTGATTTTAGAATTAAATTTAAAATTTTATTATTCACTTTTAAAGCTCTTAATGGTCTTGCCCCACTGTATTTGACTGATCTTGTAACTGTCCGTGAATATAGGAGAACACTGAGATCATCAAATACATTTCTCCTGTCTGTTCCAAAGACCAACTACAAACGTTGGGGTGACCGGGCCTTTTCTGTCGTTGCACCCAGTCTCTGGAATAAGCTACCTCTGGACTTGCGCTCCATCACTCATATGGAGTCTTTTAAATCTAATCTAAAAACCTTCTTATTCAGGCAGGCTTTTAATGCCTAGTGGTTCTTTGACATTCTTGTTAGGTCTAAATTGTTTTTAATTTTTAACTGGCTGTTTTTTATTGTTGTTGTTTTTTATTGTTTGTTTTTATTGTTTGTTTTTATTTCTGTATTGTTCAGCACTTTGTGCACCTTCTGGCTGCTGAAAGGGGCTCTATAAATAAAGATTGATTGATTGATTGATTGATTGATTGATTGATTGATTGATTGATAACACACGCTCATCTTTTGGGTATTACTACATTTGTTCTATTGAATTACTGTATTTCTTTTTTTCAGGAAGGCCTGCACACCAGTCCAACACTGGTCTCCTACACTGAAGTTGACAGACACACTTCCTCTGAGAAAGTCAGCAGCAGACAATAGCAGGTAAAGACACAAGCAACCAGCACAATAATTCAAAAAAATAATTAAATCTAAGATAAAATTACTAAAATCAATATAAAATTGAACATATATTTTTTTATGAATTAGTATAAATGTTAGGAGCAACTGTATTTATTTTTTCTACTTTGAGACAAGTTTTTTTTCTACTTTACAGACGAGTGAAGTCAGAGTCAGAGTCAGAGAGTCTTTATTGTCATTTGCACCGCATGTGGTACATGTGATGAAAACGAGATTATGTACACGGGGTCCCAGTTACATCCAACAACAAATGCAAGAGAAAAACAGTAATAACATCTAGAATTAACTAAGAGAAACATCAACTAGTAATACACTAAGCCCTAATGTAGTGGAAAAACATCATTATAAACAGCAGCACGAACATGAGTCTGTATGAGCAGATGGTCACAGATGAACACAGCAACAAGAAAACAGATCAGCATCAGCATGATGTGATATTTTGCAGTGTTTATTCTTATTATTTATTTATTCATGAGTCTAACAGCCTCAGGGTAGAAGCTGTTCCTCAGTCTAGTGGTTCTACATTTGATGCTCCTCAACCTCCGTCCTGAGGGGAGTGGGGCAAAGAGTGAGTGTGCTGGGTGAGTGAGGTCTTTCATGATGCAGGTGGCTCTTTTCCTGCATCTGGAGGTGTAAATGTCTGTGATGGTGGGGAGACTGACTCCAACAGACTTCTGTGCAGCCTTCACCACTCTCTGTAGAGCTTTCCTCTCTGCAACTGTGCAGCCTCCATGCCACACGTTGATGCTGGAGCACAGGATGCTCTCCACTGCACACCTGTAGAAGGAGGTGAGGACTGGGCTGCTCAGACCAGCTCGTCTCAGCCGTCTGAGGAAGTAGAGTCTCTGATGACCTTTCTTGATCAGGCTGGTGGTGTTGTTGCTCCAGCTGAGGTTATCATTCAAGTGTACACCCAAGTATTTGTAGCTGGAGACCACCTCCACCGCAGATCCACCTATGTTCAGTGGGGCATGGGTGTGTTTGTTCCTTCTGAAGTCCACAATCATCTCCTTTGTCTTCTTCACATTCATGTGAAGATTATTCTCTTTGCACCAGCTCTCCAGGTGTTCCACCTCCTGTCTGTAGCTGGACTCATCATTGTTTGTGATGCATCCCACCACCGCTGTATCATCTGCAAACTTAACAATATGACAGCCTGGATGTGTGGCTGTACAATCATATGTGAGCAGAGTGAACAGAAGAGGGCTCAGCACACATCCTTGGGGAGAGCCAGTGCTGAGGGTTATGGTGGAGGAGGAGAAGTTGTGGATCTTCACGGACTGTGGTCTGTTTGTTAAGAAGTCTAGTACCCAGTTACAAATGGAGGGGCTTAGTCCAAGTGTAGATAGTTTGTCTATCAGAGTTTGGGGGATCATGGTGTTGAAGGCAGATGTGAAGTCCACAAAGAGCAGACGCACGTATGAGTCCTTCTGATCCAGGTGGGTGAGAGCAGTGTGGACCACGGAGGAGATGGCGTCCTCTGTTGATCGGTTCTCGCGGTATGCATATTGATGAGGGTCCTCGTTGATGTTGACGGTTGCCTTGATGTGGGACATGACCAGTTTCTCAAAACATTTAGCGACTATCGGGGTGAGGGCCACCGGTCTATAGTCATTCAGACCAGTCACTGTGGAGCTCTTTGGGACTGGGATGATGGTCGCGGTCTTCAGGCAGGTGGGAACTGACTCCAGTGCAAGTGAGGTGGTGAAGATGTCAGCCAGCACCTCACAGAGCTGGTCCGCACATTCCTTCAGAACTTTCCCTGGGATGTTGTCTGGTCCGGTTGCTTTATGAGGATTGATCCTTCTGAGACTGCCTCTCACTTCTGCTGCGGTCACTCTGAGATGCTCTTCATCTGGTGATGAGGTGAGTCTGGTGCTAGCTGGTCTGTTTGGATCTTCAAAACGTGCATAAAACTTATTGAGGGCATCAGGCAGAGATGGGTCCCTGGGGCATTGTTTGTTCTTGCCTTTGTAATCTGTTATGCATTTAATACCCTTCCACATGCTCCGTGGGTCTTGTGAGGTGAACTGTCCCTCGATCCTCTGTGCATACGTGGCCTTGGCCTTCTTAATGCCATCCTCCAGTTCTTTCCTGCTCTTTCTCAGCTCCTCTGTATCTCCGGACTTGAATGCAGTGTCCCTGGCTGCTAGCAAGGTGCGGACTTCTTTATTTAACCAGGGTTTTCCGTTCGGGTAAGTATAAACATATTTTTTTATGGATACATTTTCAGAGCATGTGCTGATGTAACCCAGAACTGAGGAAGCATAAAGTTCCAGATCAACTGAACTCCCTTCAGTAGCTACCTCCCTAAAGACAGGCCAGTCTGTCTTCTCAAAACAGTCTTTCAGCATGGGGGTACTATCTTGAAGCCACAGTTTGATCTCTCTTTGTTCCGGCTTGGAGCGCCTGAGTGGGGGGAGCTGTCTTGGGACCAACATCAAAGCACAGTGGTCAGAAGCCCCGAGCGGTGGACGTGGCTTCGCCGTGTATGCCCCCTTCACATTAGTGTAGACTTGGTCAAGCATTTTATTTCCTCTTGTTGCTGTGAAAACGTGCTGATTGAAGGTTGGGAGAGAGGCCTGTAGGTCCACGTGATTGAAATCACCAGAAACAATGAAGAGCCCCTCAGGATATTTACACTGCAGCGAGGTGAGTAAGTCATGAATTTCTCCCTGGGCGTCATTAGCATTAGCATCAGGGGCTATGTAAATAGCACTGATTAGAATCACAGAATAGTCGCGGGGGAGGTAGTGCGGGCGGCACCTTACTGTGATCAACTCCACGGCAGCTGAACAAAGCCTTTTGATCACAGCACAGTTCGTGCACCAGTCTTTGTGCACGTAAATACAAACACCACCGCCTCGTGTTTTCCCCGTAGTCTCGGTGCACCGGTCCGTTCTGAAAAAGAGCCTGTCGTCCAGCTCATAAACAGAGTCCGGTGTATCCTCAGAGATCCACGTTTCCGTGAGACAGAGCACAGAGCACCTCCTCATTTCCTCCGACGTGGTCACTCTCAAACGAAGTAGATCCATTTTGTTGTCCAGCGAGCGGACGTTGGACAGAAAAAGAGCTGGCATCGGGGGGTCTCCCGGTTTTAGCCTCTGCCCGCAGTCTCGTCATAATTCCTGCTCGGCAGCCCTGCTTCTTTCCTCGAGAGCACCGCTTCCTTTTCTTTCCCCTGGAGTGTGAACCGGAGCGCATCTGCTTCCAGAAAGATGTTCTTAACAGCTCCAATCTTCCGAGCTCTGATTTGAGTTCGTTGCTGATATCAGCTGTGCCCAGTGGTAAATCCGCTCCGATTCTTAACAGTTCAGTACGGCTATAATTCACCCGCAAAAAACGCGCAGAGTCAGGTACAAAAACACTATTAAAATTACTAAAAACTAGGGATGAACCGGGAGCTCGTGAAGCTGCGGCTGGTCTGAGCGCGGCCATCTTGGGAACAGTGAAGGGTGAAGGGCCGAGATCCATCCAGAGATAAGTTCGTACACCTGGGTCCAGTCTCAGATCCTACACCTGGGTCCAGTCTTGGATTCCTGAGGAGTTGGCTGCAATCGGGTGGTTACACATGATGAGGAATCTGTTCCAGTTTGCTGGTCTCCATCATTCCTGGTTGAAGTGTTTTTGATCTGGTATTTATTCTGTAGCCAAATCATTTTCATTAAACCACCCACAGTTCTCATATTGTACAGTATTCAGTTTCAACTGTTTTGAATTTATAATTATAGCTTGTACTCTGAACTTTATCAGTCTCCTGGATGAGGAAACTTATAAGCAAAATGAATGTTTTTATGTTTTGTACATGTGAATAAAACACTAAACTGGCCAAAGAACAATCACTACATCTGGGTTTTATTTTTGTGCATTAGAATGTCTAGTAGATGTGACATAACAATGAAACTACTTCACATTATTAGACATTAAACAGTGTATCTTAATTATTGAAATAACAACAACAAAGAACAAATGTAAATGAACAGCAGATTTATTTATAGAAAATTTGATTTTCACTCATTTGTTGCTATGTACGACTGCAGTTTCCATCCTTCTCCTGGGAGTATGCTGGTGAAGATTCTACAACCTGAGAGTACCTTAACACAGAAATACAACAAAGGAGGAAAATGATTAAAATGCTGTTCTTGTTTCAGGTTTAAAGCTGTTCTTGTTTCAAGTTTAAAGCAATATTTAACCTGCAGCCCTCTGAGAACCTGAGGGCTGCAGAGAATGTTGCTGTTTTAAGAGCAGGCTTAAAGGTCCACTGACATCATCTTCCAAATTTGCATGAAATAATAGAAGATATATATATATTATCATTCAACTATGTTCTTTTTTGCAAACAAAATGACAAATCAATGAAAATTCCTTCCAAACTGAATTTTAAAATAAAAAACGCCTTTCTCTCTGAAAAATCTGACTACAAGCGAATTCAACATTTGTGACGTAGGAGAAAGAACGTCTTTAGAACGCCCCATATAAATATTCATGCGAACAAGAAATAAAACAACAAAATTATCAATCTAAGTTAAGATTTGAGCTATTTGTCTTTAGTTTTGGAAGCAGGAAGTTAGATGAGCAGAAACAGCAGGTTCTAATTTAGGTCTGCACCCGTATGTATTTGACTCTTACCTGTTCAGGAAGCAGGGAGCTCAGTCCGAGGGGGGGCAGCTTTATTTATTCCATTTTTGACGAAGGTCTTACATCTTTTGGGAAAGTGAAAAGGCTCACTTGTTCACTGATGATATTAGAACACCCAAAGGCGACACACCGAACCGGCATTTTTTAAGTCTTACAAAAAAAAAAGGCGATCTGGCAGAGAATGCGTTATGCGTTAATGGCAGACGCAGACTCAAGGTCCTGCTTCCTACGTCACAAATGTTGCATTCACTTGTAGTCGGATTTTTCAGAGAGAAAAGCGGTTTTTAATTTCAGACTCAGTTTGGAAGGAATTTTCATTATTTTATTATTTTGTTTGCAAAAACGAACATAGTTGAATGATAAAAAATATATATCTTCTATCATTTCATGCAAATTTATAAGATGATATCAGTGGACCTTTAAAACTCATCTTTTTAACTGCATTTCCTGAACTGGTTCATCTCTGTTCAATCTATACATTTTCCATACTATTTAATTAATAATTACAATAATTACAAATAATTTATTTTGTTAACACTAGTTACAACACTAGTTTAAGTATGAAAGGCAGTCATAGGCAAAATAAATAATGTAGTAATGTGAGAAATAGCGATCTTTACTGTAGTACAAGTTACATCAGGTAAGCTGATAGCAAAGATTAGCTTAGCTGCTACAGCTACGAGGGACATGTACGTTGTTATCACTTACTCTGCCAGTCACCTGTTATTAACATGAAGATTTGGACGTCCTCCACAAATCTGTTACTGGTTATTAAGAATCCATCCATGGATTTTAAGCTGAGAAGTTCCTCGTTTTAGGCACTCCTCGTAGTCATTAAATAATTAACGGTATCAGAGTTACTTCTTGGTGACAACTTGTTACCCTTCTCCACCAGAAGGCAATACCGCTTCGACTGACATGATGGGGTCAACTCCGACTACTGCTATTTTTGCAGATAACAAGCTGTTGCGCCTTGGTCAAGAGTCTGTAATCTGTTTGTTCGCCATCTTCTGCAACTGTAAACAACAGCGCGGGACCGCAGGCGGAAGTAAAAAACCTGCTTCCGCTATGAATTATGGGTAGTGGCGCAAAGTCAGGAATAAGGTGGATATGGGCACCGTGACCACTACAACCCAAAAAAAAGAAGCAGGTAAAGATAATGGATGGACAGACGGACGGCAGTTTTCATTTGGAGGGTAGATGAATGTGATTGGGGCAAACTGCTGACAATCGCTCTGTCCTAAACTCTGGAAGGCGCTCATATCAATTGTTTCAAAGGCGGCTGTCAGGGTTTCACTCAGAGAGCGTGTTAAACACAGTGACGCAGACGGAAACGCAGGAGGCAAGAAGTTATAAAAATAATACTTTTAATAACAATAAACAAACAAAGCTGTCGTGGCAGCAAAAATACTTACAAGAGCTGTAGCAAGAAACATAGGGATATACCAGACGATGCAGCGGCAATGAATGAGACACAGACAGGGCTTATGTACTCACAGCCAAGACGAGACAAAATCACAAACACCTGGAGACAATTAACGGAGACACAGAGCAGGACCGGGAAATTAAACTGAATCTTGGAGTAAACTAGGAAGACAGAACTGGAGGTTAAACTAAGGGTAAACAAACATGGTTGAACTAAGGGTAAATAAACACAGAGACTAAACTAGGAAAACTAACTAATAAAACTAACAGACCAGGAACTGACTAACAGAAAAACATCACAAGGAGAACAGACAAGACTGGGAAACTAAACCTGAAACATGAAGTAAACTAGTATGACAGAACTGGAGGTCAAACTAAGAGTAAATAAACATGGAGACTGAACTAGGAAAAACTAACTACTAAAACTAACAGGTCAGGAACAGACTAACAGGAAAAAAATCACAAGAATAGACATGGAGACTGAACTAGGAAAAACTAACTACTAAAACTAACAGATCAGGAACTGACTAACAGGATAACTACTACAACTAACAGATCAGGAACTGACTAACAGGAAAACATCACAAGGGGGACAGACATGACCAACAGGACGAAAACATCACAAGGGGGACAGACATGACCAACAGGACGAGCCAACTACTAAAACTAACAGATCAGGAACTGACTAACATGATAACTACTACAACTAACAGATCAGGAACTGACTAACAGAAAAACATCACAAGGGGGACAGACATGACCAACAGGACGAAAACATCACAAGGGGGACAGACATGACCAAAAGGACGAGCCATCCTTACAGTGGCAGGGGGGGTGCGAATTTACGTGGATCTTTTCTGTTTGACTCCAGATTTCCTTCCCACCATCTGACAGTTTCTCTTTCCAGAGATAGGTGCTCCCATCCATCACCTATCTCTTCCCCCTACTGTGCCCCTCCTCATATGAGATAGTCTATTGTTTCTCCATCCACATCCACTTCTTCACCTCCATCCTCGTCCTCTGAGGACATGGTCCAGCTGATGATTATCGGATCGGGGGCTGGACTCGACACTCCGATCACGTCGATGTCCTCGTCCAAGTCTTCTTCATTGTTTCTAGTCCCCTCTTGTCTAAACCCTTGGACCGGACAAGAGGAGGGAAACAAAGTGCGTCTCATTTGAACACGTGTTACGTGGTCACATTTTTTCGTCTTTTGTTTGTTTATTATTTTTATTTTTTGGCACCTTTGACGGTTCACTGGTGGAGGGGGGCGGGGCTCAGCCAGTCTAAGTGTTTTTAGCTGCGCTGGTAGCACACCTGTGGGGGTGATTTTGAGAGATGGAGTGGCGTGTTGGACGCTACTGCAGCAATGGAGTTTTGTGAAGAAGAAAATATCTTAAAGGACGGTGCGGAAGGCTCTGGAGATGCGGAAGGCTCTGGAGAGAGAAACGGAGCATTCACCTCGGGACGGAACCCAGAGGGGAGCGTCGGATGGTTTTTGGCCGGGTTTGTTTTGGACGAACCGGCTGGACGCTAACAGATTAAATGCACCGGGGAAATTAACACGCCTGCTAACAACAACCACAGATGGAAACACAAGTGGTGCGGTTTTAAGAAAAAAGAGGAAAACTATAAAGGAAAACAAAAACAACTATTGAACAGTGACGGATGAAGGAGCGGGCTCGCCCCTTTCCAGGATGTCAGCTGATTAAGACTCTGATCGGACATCTAAAAGGTAAGCCCCACCTCACTGTGTGTTCCGTCTCTGGTGCCAGTTTTTTTTCTTTTTTTTTCTTTTCTTTCTCATCACATACTTCTAGTTGCGGTCCTACTCTCCAGTACAAAGAACGAGCTGAGGAGAGAAGCGATTCCGTAACAAGTGGGGGCTCGCGTCCGGGATCACTTAACGTCCTTTTGACTTTAAGCTACTATTTAAATTATATTGGTGTTTCGTTGATTCCTTTAATGGTGGTTAAAATTAGTGTGAGGTTATGGAGGAATTTAAAATTGAAGAATTCCTAGAGGAGGGTCGGATTTTGAAAATGAGAGACTGGTATCAACTAAAAAAAGTAGAACTGTTCAAAATAGCAGAACACTTGAAGGTCCAGTGTCCACCTGGTACAAAAAAGGTTGACTTAATTGAAGCATTAATAAATAAGATTTCCCCTGAAAGTCTTCCGGAAACACACCCCAACGTTTTAGAGTTACAGTTTGCTCAACTAGAATTAGAAAAAGAACGCATCAGGCAGAAAGCAGCACAGGATGCTGCCAAGCTTGACTTGGACAGAGAACGAATGAGGCTGGAGTTTGACTACAAACGGAAACAACTGGAGAATGAACAACAAAAGCTGGAAGTAGAAAAACTGAAAATTGCAGCTATGGAAGCAGAAAGAGGTTTTGATCTAAGTAAAAACATCAGATTAGTTCCTCAGTTTTGTGAAACAGAAGTAGACGTTTTTTTTCTGTCCTTTGAAAAGATAGCAAAATCTCTAAAGTGGCCTGAGAATAAATGGTCTCTTCTGGTACAGAGTGTGTTTACTGGCAGAGCTCAGGAGGTTTATGCTGCACTTGATGCAGAGAAATCCTCATCTTATGAGGATGTAAAATCTACTGTTCTTGCTGCTTACCAACTGTCTCCAGAGGTTTATCGACAGCGTTTTCGTAACCTGGTAAAAAGTGAGACTCATACGTATATTGAATATGCTAGGGAGAAGGAGATAGCATTTGACAGATGGGTGCGGTCAAAGAATGTCGGTCAGGACTATGAGAAATTGAAACGGCTTATTCTCTTAGAAGATTTTAAAAATAGTGTTTCTTTTGAGGTGAGAAATTACCTAGAGGATCAAAAGGTTGACGAGATTAAGAAAGCTGCAGTTATGGCTGATGATTTTGAACTCACTCATCAGTGTTTAGGGAGAGGAGGGTTCAAGACATCACAGAGCATGACACAGCGACAGGGTGGTATGTGTAGCGTCCGCGGGAACTCAATAACCACACCGTGTCGCTTCGTTGCACCAAACTTTACTGAACTCAAAACCCCCCACACACACACATTTACCCCATGCCGTAAAGCATCTCTTAAAGGCACAGTAACATGTCGTAACAAACAGTGCACAACATTACAGGCCCAACAAACACACTAAACACTGTGATTTCTGAACACAACATTTTCCCCCCTTCTCCCCTTGAAAACATAATACTTTGCAAAGAATAACAGATTAAACTGGACTCAATAAAACGCAGATTAATAGATCTTTAGTAACACAATCACCCTGTCACATAGTCCCCAAGCCAGACAGGCGGGACCCTCAGTCTCTGGGGCCGTGCTGGCTGCTGAGTGGAGTCGGGCAAAGCTGGTGGAGTATCCCCCACCCGAATAGTCATTTGTCTAGGCTGCCAACCCAGTGCCGTTGCTGGGGCCAGCGGTAAAGCAGATGCTGGTGGGGCGATGATCCTGTGCAGACGGTTTGCGTGCCAACGACTCCCATTTTCCAGTCTGTATGTGGCCGGCCCCAATTGCTTAATCACCCGCAGTGGCTCTGACCAGAATGATTTCAGTTTATTTCTCCGATGAAGTCGTTTGATCCTGACCCAATCCCCTGCAGCCAGTGAGGGGTCTGCACTCGGTGCGTGGCATCAAACCTCTCTTTCATCCGGGCCTGTGAACCCTTCACCTGAGCTCTGGCTTTCTGGAGCTCTGGGCTCCCACGTGCAGGAGCTGGCTCAGCTCTCAGACAGTCCAGGGGTTGCTTCAGTTCGCGCCCGATCATTAACATCGCCGGTGAAACTCCTGTGGTGGAATGCTTGGATGCCCGGATGGTCAAGAGGGTTTGGTTGAGAGCGTCGCTGAAGGTTCTCCCCTCCTCCAGACAGGCTCTGAGTCCATTTTTGAGAGTTTTATTGAGTCGTTCCACACCACCATTGCTCTCTGGGTGATAAACTGCTGTCCTGATGTGCCTGATGGAGCGTAGTGTGAGGAACTCTGTGAACTCTGCTGAGGTGAACTGGGCCCCATTATCCGTTGTAACAACACTGGGGAGGCCCCAGCGTCCAAACAGGTTGTCCAGGCAGTCTATGATGGTGTGTGCAGTGATGGAGCTCAGTTGGCAAACCTCAGGCCACTTCGAGTGAAGATCATGAACCACCAGCAGGTAGCGGGCATGAGCAGGTGCCCCATGAAGTTCCCCACAGATGTCGACCTGAATATGTTCCCAAGGTGAAGGTGGCCAAGGGGTCGGGGTGAGAGGGGCTGTGGCAGGCTGGCCAGTTTTCCCACTCAAAAGGCAGCAGGCGCAGTTACGCACCAGCTCCTCAACGTCAGAGTCTATACCGGGCCACCACACTGTATCACGGCAGCGCTGCTTCACCTTGACCACCCCCAGGTGCCCCTCGTGCGCCATATGCAGTACCCTGGCCCTGAGGGTTTCTGGAATGACTGCCCGGTGACCACGAGCAAGGCACACCGCCCCCCAGCAGGAGAGTTCGTTGCGGAAACGGTAGTAGGGAAGCACCCTGTCATCCACTTGGGCAGGCCAGCCATCCTGCACATAGGTACGGAGCACTGTGAGTGCCTCATCTGCAGCTGAGGCCTGCTGCAGCTCTGTCAGGGTAACTGTTGAACTGAGGGGTCCATGCAGGACTTGAACCCAATCTTCATCGTTCTCTGTGTCTGGTGTTGCTCCGACCGTCTCCTTCGTCACTGACACAGCTCTCGACAGGAGATCAGCCACCGTGTTAGCCCGCCCAGGCATAAACTCCAGGCTGAAATTGTACTGATTTAGCCTGTCAGCCCACCTCAGGAGTCTCATGGGCCTGTGCCCAGAGCCTTGGGTCGCCAACAGTGCTGTTAGCGCCTGGTGGTCTGTGCGGATGGTGAACGGTCTGCCATAGAGATAGACATGCCAGCGTTCACATGCCCACAGGCAGGCTAGGGCCTCCCGCTCCCCCACAGAATATTTCTGCTCTGCTGGAGTAAGCGCACGCGAGGCAAACGCGACAGGGCGTTCCACCCCGTCATGAATCTGGGAGAGCACCGCACCTAGCGCCACCCCAGAAGCGTCACAGGTGACCAAGGTGGGAGCGGTCAAGCTGAAATGAGTTAGCGTGGGTGGGGACGTGAGCTGTTGTTTGATGATCTGCACAGCGTCGTGGCATGCTGGTGTCCAGTCCCACGTGATGTCCTTCCGGAGCAACCGGCGCAGAGGGGCCGTCGAATCCGAGTAGTGTGGCATGAATCTGAGGTAGTAGGCCGCCATTCCCAGGAAGGAAGACAGCTGGGATGGTGATTGCGGGTCCGGCAGGGACAGGATGGCTTCAGTGTGGGACAAAATTGGGGCAATGCCGTCTTTTGAGAGCCTGAAACCCAGAAACTCAACATCGTCAGCTCCAAACATGCACTTCTGAGGGTTCAGCGTGACCCCATGTTGTTGGAAACGCTGAAAGACCTGCTCTAGGCGAGCATCATGCAGTGCAGTAGATGGTGCATGACGGTCGTCCAGGTAGATGGAGACACCTTGGATACCAGCCAGTATTAGTGTCATTATCTTTTGGAAACAACTCGGGGCTGATGAGAGACCAAACGCCATGCGTTGCGTTTAAATCTGAAAACTCCCACATGCGTGACAAACGCTGTGAGGTCCATACTTTCAGGTGCTAGCGGAACCTGCAGGTAGCCGTGCCGTAGGTCCATCTTGCTGAAGACTGTGGAGCCGTGAAAATGGCTGGTGAGTTCCTCCGCTGTGGGTAGAGGATACTTGTCAGGTACGATGGCTTTGTTCACATCAGTGAGGTCCACACAGAGTCGCAGTCCACCCCCCTTCTTCTTGGCTATCACCAGGTTTGATACCCACGGTGAGGCATTGACAGGCTCTATGACGTCCTCCTCCACCAGGCGACGTAGCTCGGCCTCTACAGCATCACGGAGAGCCAGGGGAATGCGCCGAAGAGGCTGGATAACAGGACGGACCGACCGGTCCACCGTAGGCTGATGGACAAAACCTGTCATGCGGCCCAGTCCGCTGAACAGTTGTGGATAGCGGTCGGGCCAGGAGGTGGCGACTTGCAGGACGTGCTGGCCCTTAGCATCCCTCACAGCAAAACCCAGGGCGAGGAACAAGTCTAGGCCCATAATGTTAGCTCCCTTCCGGGTGATGCAGAACTTGGCGTCAGGCGTAGTTTGCTGACCATACTGGACAGGGAGGTGGACCACACCCAGAGTCTCGATGGGAGAGTGACCATAGCCCGACAGGGGTGTAGTGGCTGCTTCCAGGGGTGTACGGCTGAAAAACTGGTCATACGTGCTTTTATTTAAAATTGACACTTTGGCCCCTGTATCCACGAGGAGCGGCACGTGAGCTGCACCCACCCGACATGTACAGAGCTTGAACGATGGCTGCCGAGTCTGTACAGTGTTAATGGGGACCACAGTATTATCCTGGCGAGCTGAAGAGGAGCGGCAGCAGCGTGCAAAATGATTCAGTTTATTGCATTTAAGACAAAGTTTTCCATGGGCAGGACATGACTGGTCTCTAGTTGCATGGTTAGTGGAGCCACAGTTACCACAGCTCCTGGCCCCCCTCCTACTGGGCCCCCTGTCCACCCTCTGTACATCCAAGCTGCCACTCAGCCCGTCAGCCCCCTCCACAGCCTCTGTGTGATGAACGGCCGGTGTTGATGACGTCACCGGTTTGTGTGCTGCGCGGCAGAATTTTCGCGCCTCTGTTAGTGCTGTTTCAAGCTGCTTTCCAATAACCAGAGCGCCCGCCAGCGTCATGGAGTCTGGTTCTAATAAAAGTCTCTCCCTCAGTTGGTTACACAATGTTTTTTCTATCAGCTGATCAACTATGAGTCCATCTTCTAACGCCCCAAAGTCACAGAGTCTAGCCAGCTCTCGTAGTGCTGAGACGTAGTTGGCGACAGACTCACCCGGTCGCTGCGTCCTCTGACGAAACTCGAAGCGGTGCATCCGCCGGCTCCGCCCGGAGCTGAAATGAGTCCTCAGTGCAGCTGTGGCCGTGGCGTATTTATTGTCCGCTAACGTGAGCGTGGCGAGGATTCTCTGACCCTCCTGGCCCAGACAATGGCGGAGGAGCGCGCACTTCCTCGCTTCCGCCAGTTCAGTGTGTCCCAAAGCCAGCAAGTAGTCCTCAAACGCCGTCCGCCATCTGTCCCACGGGACAGCTGGGTCGCCGGGGACAGGAAGGAAAGGTGGCGGTGGTGGTAACGCGAGTACGGACATCCTCGTCTGCCAAAATGTAGCGTCCGCGGGAACTCAATAACCACACCATGTCGCTTCGTTGCACCAAACTTTACTGAACTCAAAACCCCCCCCCCACACACATTTACCCCATGCCGTAAAGCATCTCTTAAAGGCACAGTAACATGTCGTAACAAACAGTGCACAACATTACAGGCCCAACAAACACACTAAACACTGTGATTTCTGAACACAACAGTATGCATTCAGAAACCTTGGTGTGCTACTATTGTGGTAAAAAGGGGCACAAGAAAACTGAATGTTGGGCTTTGGCGAGTAAACAAAATAAGGAAAATACTCCTAAACCTGGTTTACTAGTGTCAGACAGGTCAAAGAATGCTGGTGAGTGCTCAAACAGTGCTGTGTTAGATTTGTATAAAGATTTTATTTCTTCTGGGGTTGTATCTGTTGATGGAAATGGTTATCCTGTAGTTATTCTGCGAGATACGGGCGTTGCTCAGTCACTTTGGGTGGTGAAGGATACAACTCCTCCTCCTTCTAGCTCACTGAATATGTGTACACTTATTCAAGGAGTGAACAATGATGTTTCTGAATTTAAGTATGTCCCTCTGCATGAAGTTTATTTACAGTCATCTTTAGTGACAGGAGTGGTTAAAGTTGGGGTGGTGTCCAGTTTACCCATTCCGGGTGTCACATTTATACTGGGGAATGATTTGGCAGGTAAAAAGGTTCATGTTGCCCCTATGGTTGTACATTCTCCCATATATTCTTCTGAGACTGAGGCACTGAAGCAGGAATTTCCTGGAGTCTTTCCTACCTGTGTTGTCACTCGTTCTCAGTCTCAGGTTAATCAGGAAGAACCTCCAGAAACTGTGAGAAATCTAATTCCTATTCCAGTGGTTGGAGAACCATTCAGTCGTGTTCTAATAGATTGTGTGGGCCCCTTACCAAAAACTAAGCGTGGACACTTATATCTGTTAACAGTTATGGATGTTGCTACACGTTATGTGGAAGCTTTTGCTTTGCGTAACATTTGTTCAAAGACAATCTTAGATTGCCTTCTTAAGTTTTTTACTCAGTTCGGGCTTCCTAGAGAGATCCAGTCCGATCAGGGCTCTAACTTTATGGCCGGAGTTTTTCAAGCGGTGATGAAAGAGTTAGGGATTGAGCACTTTAAGTCATCTGCGTACCATCCACAGTCACAAGGAGCCCTGGAACGATACCATCAGACTCTTAAGGCCATGATCAGGACCTACTGTGTGGATCAGCCTGGGGAATGGGACAAGAGTGTTCAATTTCTTTTGTTTGCTATCCGTGACTCTGTCTGTGAATCTACAGGTTTTAGTCTGTTTGAGTTGGTCTATGGACATGAAGTGAGGGGTCCCTTGAAGTTGGTTAAAGAGAAATTTCTGGCTGAAGAACCTGACAGAAACGTTTTGGGGTACGTTTCTGGGTTTAAGGAGCGCTTGAAAGCAGCTTGCACTCTGGCTCATGGTCAGTTACAACAAGTCCAAAGAAAGATGAAAAAACATTTTGATCGAAAAGCAGTTTCTAGAAAATGTGCAGTTGGGGAAAGATAATGTAATTGCTGATGTTCTGTCAAGAATGTGAGGAATAGGTTGAAGATGTAGGAAGTTTATTGGACAAAAAAAATAATAATAATAATAATTTAGAAAATATATATATAAAATAAAATATATATATTTTGTTTAGGGGGGGAAGTGTTACGTGGTCACATTTTGTCGTCTTTTGTTTGTTTATTATTTTTATTTATTTGGCACCTTTGACGGTTCACTGGTGGAGGAGGACGGGGCTCAGCCAGTCTAAGTGTTTCTAGCTGCGCTGGTAGCACACCTGCTGGGTGATTTTGACAGATGGAGTGGCGTGTTGGACGCTATTGCAGCATTGGAGTTTTGTAAAAGAAGAAAATATCTTAAAGGACAGTGCAGAAGGCTCTGGAGAAAGAAAAAGAGCATTCACCTCGGGACGGAACCCAGAGGGGAGCGTCGGATGGTTTTGGCCAGGTTTGTTTTGGATGAACCGGCTGGACGCTAACAGATTAAATGCACCGGGGAAGTTAACACACCTGCTAACAACAACCACAGATGAAAACACAAGTGGTGCGCTTTTAAGAAAAAAGAGGAAAACTATAAAGGAAAACAAAAAAACAACAACTATTGAACAGTGACGGATGAAGGATCGTCCGGGCTCGCCCCTCCAGGATGTCAGCTGATTGAGACTCTGATTGGACATCAAAGGTAAGCCCCACCTCACTGTGTGTTCTGTCTCTGGTGCCAGTTTTGTTTCTTTTTTCTTTTCTATCTCATCACGTACTTATAGTTGCGGTCCTACTCTCCAGTACAAAGAACGAGCTGAGGAGAGAAGCGATTTCGTAACACTCTGAAAATGTATCCATAAAAAAAAGGTTACATTTTACCCCAACAAAAAACCCTGGTTAAATAAAAAAGTCAGCACCCTGCTAGCAACCAGGGACACTGCCTTCAAGTCTGGAGATACAGAGGAGCTGAGAAAGAGCAGGAAAGATCTGGTTGCTGGCATTAAGAAGGCCAAGGCCACGTATGCACAGAGGATCGAGGGACAGTTCACCTCACAAGACCCACGGAGCATGTGGAAGGGCATCAAATGCATAACAGATTACAAAGGCAAAAGCAAACAATGCCCCAGGGACCCATCTCTGCCTGATGCCCTCAATAAGTTTTATGCACGTTTTGAAGATCCAAACAGACCAGCTAGCACCAGACTCACCTCATCACCAGATGAAGAGCATCTCAGAGTGACCGCAGCAGAAGTGAGAGGCAGTCTCAGAAGGATCAACCCTCATAAAGCAACCGGACCAGACAACATCCCAGGGAAAGTTCTGAAGGAATGTGCGGACCAGCTCTGTGAGGTGCTGGCTGACATCTTCACCACCTCACTTTCACTGGAGTCAGTTCCCACCTGCCTGAAGACCGCCACCATCATCCCAGTTCCAAAGAGCTCCACAGTGACTGGTCTGAATGACTATAGACCGGTGGCCCTCACCCCGATAGTCGCTAAATGTTTTGAGAAACTGGTCATGTACAACAACCGTCAACATCAACGAGGACCCTCATCAATATGCATACCGCGAGAACCGATCAACAGAGAACGCCATCTCCTCTTTGGTCCACACTGCTCTCACTCACCTGGATCAGAAGGACTCATACGTGCATATGCTTTTTGTTGACTTCACATCTGCCTTCAACACCATGATCCCCCAAACTCTGATAGACAAACTATCCACACTTGGACTAAGCCCCTCCGTTTGTAACTGGGTACTAGACTTCTTAACAAACAGACCACAGTCCGTGAAGATCCACAATTTCTCCTTCTCCACCATTACCCTCAGCACTGGCTCTCCTCAAGGATGTGTGCTGAGCCCTCTTCTGTTCATACTGCTGTAAGGGATTATGAGGAGGTCAATATTAATACTGACCTCTTTACCTTAATTAATTTACTTATTCAGATTGAATAGTAAATTCACGGATTCTTTTCTTTTTCAGTTTACCCAATATTTCTGTGATCTTTATGATGGATAAATAAACAGAGCTATTAAGTGACAATGGACACGTTAACTTAGTTTGATATGTCAAAGAGACACTATCATTTATTTAAAATGAATCAACTAAATTAACACCATTACACTTGATTGACATGATTTCACTTTCTTTCAATTCAAATACGTCAGCACACTTAAATTTAACACAACAGACATAAATACTAGATGTTAAACATATTTAGTCTGAGGGCTCTTTAAACTTAATTATAGTTTCCAGCTTAGATTGGGAGGGGAAAGAATAGGAGGAAAGATTTAAGAAGAAATTATCGTGAGCATGATACCAGAGTGACACTTCTCATCCGACTTCTGCTAAAATCCAGGTACGTTTTGTAAACAGCTCTTTACCTTTTGACGACCGCCCGGTAAGAGGGAAGACCTTGTAGCTTTTCAGATGCACGGGTCCTTGTGGGAACCAGTACAATACCTTCGAGCAGGGTTCTGGTTTACGTTTCAACGTCTCCTGGTTTTCGCTTGGTCATCAGAGAATATGTCAGCTTCAGGCCTCTGACTTCAAGATAAACTTATTCCAGGAAGGAATAAACAAAGTTTTTGAGCTTACGCTCGTTCGAAATGGACCCATAACAACATGTTATCAGTCCCAGCTGGATGACGAGTCCTTAGCGCGTGACTGGTGGTCATTCAGCTCTTTGGAAAGTTCACATCATCTTTCGAAGCTCCCAGAAACTCTGAGGAACCTGCTGGTTCCTTCCAAACTCTTGCAGATTCTGCGTTCCAGCCACAGCTTAGAACTTAAAGCAGGAACAAAGAGAGGAGTGAGCTTGTGTTATCGCGACCCAAGGTTACAGCCAACAGCAGAGAGAAATGTTTAGGAACAGACAGAGAAAGCTGGAGCCCTTTCAGGAGAAACAACGGATTACTGTCTCCTGGCTTTCTAAACAAACCGTCTGGTCTCTCTGACCCGAGACTTCACCTTTAACACAGCAGTGAACACAGTTTAACTCTTACAGAATAACACAGCTTAAAAGCACACATCATGAAAATGACAAAAGTTATTCTTTTGATCACATCAGCCTAAAATCAAAGATAGAAATAGTCTCTTTTTGTGACTATATTTATCAGATTATAGCTAAATGAATGATTTTGTAGTAAATGTCTTGCTTTACTGAGAGGTCAGTAAAGGTCATCACTGGACAGTTCAAAAACCTTAATTTGACCCTGGGTAGGTCCACTACATCTCCCCCCTTTTGGAAGCCATCGCCAGTCCTTGGGGATGGGGTCCAACACGAAAGGAAACCTTGAACTGTCTTTGATCTTGAAGTAATCCAGCAAGTGGAAAAGAAAAATCAAAAATTATAATCCCATAAAGTTTTTGGAAATTCCATACTGTTCGGAGGTAATCCCATTGCGAAAAGCTTTTAATCCCTTGGAAAACTGAGTCTGTTAACTCTTGGCAAACAAAGTCTGTGATCCTTTGGGAAACAAAGTCTTATAATCCACAGCGGTAATTCCACAACGATTAGTTTTGTTGATTGATCAGCAACAATTGTTTTCATAATCAGCATGTAGAGGGGATCCCTCGATTGACGCAGAGGAGGCGACCCTTGGATGAAGGTTGAAGACCAAGCGTTGGAGCTGCAGGTCCCACATCGAAGGTTGTTGGCTGGTTGGTTTCCAGTCAGTGCCACTCTGGTTCTATGTGTCATGCAATTATGTGGTTTTTTAAGGTGGGCTTATGATTGGGATTTTACATTAGGCCCTACCTATATGCACCTGGTATGTAAGCTATCATGGTTTAGATCAGCTACAATTACCAATTAAGGGGTGGATCAATTCTGTAAAATTAGATATAGGGATTTGTACCTATAAAATTTTGGAGGGCTTCTGTAACGAAGGCCTCTAATTCCAAACTATTCCTCCATTCATTACTTAGTTTAGGTTAAACTAAAATAAAATGAAATATAGTTTGATCTAAATGTCTGTTGTCTTTTAGACGAACGACGCAAGATTTGGTATTCCTAATAAATTTTGAAGTCTATGGCGAGACTCATCAAAATGAATAGGTAATCTAAAATAGAAACGATCGAATCGGTTCAATTTAGAAATTGTGAGACCAGTGTAGTTTATGGTACCTTGAGTAGCTTTAAACTACATTGACTCTTCGACGATTGAGATTTAACAAAACGAACTGCATGTTGGCATAGTTAAATCCATATCATTCATTAACCAATGTTAATACAAAACCTTTTTGGCTGGGAGTGTTCAGAACCAAACAATATCTCAACTAATGACAACAGTAATGACTAAACAACAAGGAAACAACGTTTCACTGCTTCGACACACTCTTGTCGTCAGATTCCAAAGTGCAACACACAAGAAAACAGGTCTCAACTTTATGACCGAGGTCAAATTAAATCTCGTGGATTTAAACGGTTGTTAAGATTAGTTTTTTGTTGTGGGTTTTAGGCTTAGCGTTTCTAAGTTCAAATTGGACAATGCGACTTATAGGGTGGGAAATACGGTAGTTTAAACCTGATTAGTTTATTTACTAACTTGTGTTTGGACGACCTTATTATCCCATGAAGTCGGTGAGTTTGTGAGATCTTTGTCTTTTGTGGAGTCATTGAACGCCTTGTAAGGTTTGATCTGATTTCGATGTACCCATTTAGCAATTGGCTCTTTGCGGCCTTTGCTGATTTTGATTTCGTAGACGACTGAGGACACTTTGTCTGTTATCAGATGAGGTCCAGTCCACCTGGGCATTAGTTTGCGGGCGAGAGTTCCGGTCTCGGACCCTCCTTTCCCGGTTGCTGGGGCGAACGTATAGTACCAGACTCTGTCTCCCACTTGGAGTTCATTGTGAGAGGCCTTTTGGTCGTAGTACGCCTTACGTCCTTCAGCGGATCTTTCCAGGTTTTTCTGGGCGAAAGCAAAAGTGTTTCTGAGGTGTACATTCAAATCTTTGTCTTTGGCATGGCCTAACATCACCCCCCTTTGGTCATGGGGGACCACGATCACAGGTGAGGACGTCCGTCCATGGGCACAAGTTAGGATGCCACCGTTTAGTTTAAGCTGTTCGCGCAGCTGAGAGAAGACGGTACACAGGAATCGTTTAGGATTTGGCCAACGTATCTTCATACGTTTACCTCTTTCCGTGTAATTTAGGTGCGTCTCAAACGTCAGTGCAGTCGCAGGTGTGTCTGATTGTACAGACTGCGACGGGTCACTGTCGTTGTGTGTGTCTTCCCACCTCTCGACTGAAGAGGGGCTCTTTGAGTCTGTAAAAACTATGTCATTTCTGACTAGTTCTAGGCTCAAATGTTCCTGAACCAAGGTTTCATCGAAAGCTTGGCTGATAGCCGATTTACCTGTCCCAGGGGACAGTACAGCAACCTCGGTGTGGGGTCCTTGGATCTCCACACCTTTCTCTACCTGTGGTAGGTAATGTGAGTTTGCCCCCTTCTTGTCTGAAGAGGGGTCCTCGTAGTCTGCAACAATGATGTCCAAGTGACTGTCAGCGTTTGGTTGACTGTCATTTTCTGGACTCAGATGCCCTTGAACCAAGGTTTCATTGAAAGCTTGGTTGATTGCCGAATTACCTGTCCCAGAGGACAGTACAGCGTCTTCGGTGTGGGATCCTTGGATCTCAACACCTTTCACTACCTGTGGTAGGCAGTGGTCAGGGAGTGCTGAATGTGTCAGCTCACAGAGGAGGTTCTCTTGTTGGGCCAGAGTTTGGTCCAACTTTTGGGTCTCTTCTGTCTCACCTGTAGTTGAAGGTTCACTTACCGGGCTCTCGTCCTCGGATGAGCAGTCCCTTGTGTCCTCTGCGGTACCTGCGGTTAGGCAGTCTGTATCGCAACTAGGAAGCACTTTTATTGGCAGGGGTTTTCTCACTGTGCTCCACATTTTCCGTCGACCATAATCTATAATCGCGTTGAAGCGGTTTATAAAATCTTGGCCAACCAAAAATGGGAATGAGTCAAGTTTAGACACGTACACCGGGTGGCGTAGTGTCATTTCGCCAATCTGCATGTGAACCATAGCCATAGCTGTTAGGGTTGTTCTCGTCTCTGCGAGACCCTGTAGCTCAATAGCACATTTCTCAAAGGGTATTTGCCTGTCAACACCGTTAGCGGCGGTCCTCAGCTCCTCGAACAGCTTGGCCGACATAATAGTTATATCAGAACTGCCATCCAGGAGGGCTTCACGCTCAAGGACACCTTCCAGTGTGATAGGCAGGTAAGCTTTCTTAGCCACCCCCCTTTGTATAAAGTTACACAGAAACCTCACAGGTCTTGGCCCACGTTTCTGTTCACGTGTGACTCTGTCTGTGTAATCTTGTTTACTGTCAGCATCTTGTTGGCTGTCAGCATCATGACCTTCAGGATGTTGTTGTGTGTCAGCAATTGGTTTGCTGTCAACATCCATGGCAATGTTGGTAGTAGTGTGCGCTGAGTTATTTGTGTGCTCTGAGTCTTTGTGAAAGACAGTGCTACACATCGCTCCAGGTTGGTCAATGTTGATAGTGTCATTATCAATGATAACGCCACTCATTGTATCAGGTTGGTCAAGCACAGTAACATTCAAATCTACTGACAAACTACTTACTTCCTCTGTCTCTTCCGAGCATAGAGGTGTTGGGCCATTATTCCGGGACATTCGTGACTTTTTGCCTGTCTCGAACTGTTCTGTTCGAGGCGCGGGAGGTGCAGTTCCAAGGCTCGGGGGTGGCTGTTGGGACGACGCATAGTTACATGAGTATAGGTCCTCATCCTTCAATTTCTTTTGAAGTCCACCCACCGATTGACCTTGGTTTTCACCCATCTGGTTCGATCTGAACCGTTGTGGGTCTCTTAGAGAGTGAACACCTACCTTTTGTGGTTCGTTGCTTGTCTCAGATTTTTCAATCTGAGGTGCTTCAGGGGCGGGGCTCCCTTTAAACCATTTTGAGTCACTGTTCCAGCTGGTACCAACATTTCGGTGTATGTCAGTTTGAAAATCTTGTTCATTCTTGCTAGTATTATCCAACTCTTTGTAAGAATTATGAGGAGGTCAATATTAATACTGACCTCTTTATCCTTATCCATTCTACAGAGGTGCCATAGAAAGTGTCCTGACCAGCTGCATCACTGTGTGGTTTGGTGCATGTACTGCATCCTGCCGCAAGAGCCTCCAGCGCATTGTGAGAGCAGCTGAGAAGATCGTGGGCACCTCCTTGCCCTCACTGCAGGACTTACACAGCAAACGCCTCACTCGGAAAGCCCACCGCATGGCAGGTGATCCCACACACCCACTACACAGCTGCTTCAGACTGCTGCCATCAGGAAGGAGACTGAGGAGTCTCCAGGCTCGAACCAGCAGACTGAGAGACAGCTCTGTTCATCAGGCAGTCAGAATGCTAAACACTCTGCCTGCTCTGCCTCCCCTCCCATTTGAACTGCCTTAACACTAAAACTTTCTCACATACTATCACTCAACACAAAGTTTTTAACACTAGACTCTGTGTCACCAAACGGGTTTTCACTAAACTCTCGGTCATGTGCTCATACAGTTTGCACTACTTCTCATACTTGCACTAATGTCTGTATTACATCACTGCCTATAATCATAATACTGTTTACATTCTCTGTTTACATTTATTAATACTGTTTACTTTTATTACTACTGCTTACATGTAATTACTACTGTTTACATTTATTTACACTACTCTAATATCTACACCACTGCTGGTACATATACAGTGTGCTCTGAACGGTCTTATTTAGGGATGCCCAATGTGCCTTACTGCATATGCCACTTTTTGCCTCTACAACAACATCAACTACTACCTCATACATATACTGTGTACATTGACTCATACGCTGCTTTGCCACTTTGCAAATGTCAATGCTAGAAACCTTTAGTTTATTTTAGTTATACTTTTTATACTCTTTTTTTATACCACTATGCAAAAAAAAAAAAAAAAAAAAACAACTCAGGACAGTGTTAGTTTTACTATTTTTATGCTTATGTCTATTATTATATGTTTCAGTGTTTCAATGTTTAGATGTTTACTGTTGCACCGAGGGACTGAGAGAAACGCAATTTCGGTCCTGTGTATGTCCTGCACTGTACATATTGCAGATCTGACAATAAAGTTGACTTTGACTTTGACTTACTTAATTAATTTACTTATTCAGATTGAATAGTAAATTCACGGATTCTGTTCTTTTTCAGTTTACCCAATATTTCTGTGATCTTTATGATGGACAAATAAACAGAGCCATTAAGTGACAATGGACATTGACTTAGTTTGATATGTCAAAGAGACACTATCATTTATTTAAAATGAATCAACTAAATTAACACCATTACACTTGATTGACATGATTTCACTTTCTTTCAATTTAAAACGTCAGCACACTTAAATTCAACACAACAGACTTCAATATTGGATGTTAACATATTTAGTCTGTGGGCTCTTTAAACTTAAAATAGTTTCCAGCTTAGATTGAGAGGGGAAAGAGTAGGAGGAAAGATTTAAGAAGAATCGGGAGGTTAAGAGAGGAAGTTTATCTTGCATTTATGATACCAGAGTGACACTTCTCCTCCGACTTCTGCTAAAATCCAGGTACGTTTTGTAAACAGCTCTTTACCTTTTGACGACCGCCCGGTAAGAGGGAAGACCTTGTAGCTTTTCAGATGTACGGGTCCTTGTGGGGACCAGTACAATACCTTCAAGCAGGGTTCTGGTTTACGTTTTCCAACGTCTCCTGGTTTTCGCTTGGTCATCAGAGAATATGTCAGCTTCAGGCCTCTGACTTCAAGATAAACTTATTCCAGGAGGGAATAAACAAAGTTTTTGAGCTCTGTTCCTTAAAAGTGGACCCATAACAACATGTTATCAGTCCCAGCTGGATGACGAGTCCTTAGCGCGTGACTTGTGGTCATTCAGCTCTTTGGAAGTTCACATCATCTTTCGAAACTCCCAGAAACTCTCTCGGACTCTTGCCGACTCTCAAGTGTGACAGCAAAACTTAGGACTAGTACTTAAGGAAGGACCAGTCGAGGAGTTCACTTGTCTTATCAGGACCCAAGGTTACAGCCAGCAGCAGAGAGAAATGTTTAGGAAAAAGATAGATAAAGCTGGAGCCCTGCTCATGAGACTGTCTCTGAGTTTCTAAACAAAACCGTCCGGTCTCTGTGACCCGAAGGCTTCACCTTTAAACACAGCAGTGAACACAGTTTAACTCTTACAGAATGACACAGCTTAAAAGCACACATCATGAAAATGACAAAAGTTATTCTTTTGATCACATCAGCCTAAAATCAAAGATAGAAATAGTCTCTTTTGGTGACTATATTTATCAGATTACAGCTTAATGAATGATTTTGTAGTAAATGTCTTGCTTTACTGAGAGGTCAGTAAAGGTCATCACTGGACAGTTCAAAAGTACACAGGTGTCTTAAAAGTGGACAAGGTCATGCCCACTACATCTCCCCCCTTTTGGAAGCCATCGCCAGTCCTTGGGGATGGGGTCCAACACGAAAGGAAACCTTGAACTGTCTTTGATCTTGAAGTAATCCAGTAAGTGGAAAAGAAAAATCAAAAATTATAATCCCATAAAGTTTTTGGAAATTTCATACTGTTCGGAGGTAATCCCATTACGAAAAGCTTTTAATCCTTTGGAAAACAAAGTCTGTTAACTCTTGGAAAACAAAGTCTGTCATCCCTTGGAAAGCAAAGTCTTATAATCCACAGCGGTAATTCCACAGCAGTAATTCCACAACGATTAGTTTTGTTGATTGATCAGCAACAATTGTTTTCATAATCAGCATGTAGAGGGGATCCCTCGATTGACGCAGAGGAGGCGACCCTTGGATGAAGGTTGAAGACCAAGCGTTGGAGCTGCAGGTCCCCACATCGAAGGTTGTTGGCTGGTTGGTTTCCAGTCAGTGCCACTCTGGTTCTATGTGTCATGCAATTATGTGGTTTTTTAGGTGGGCTTATGATTGGGATTTTACATTAAGCCTTACCTATATGCACCTGGTATGTAAGCTATCATGGTTTAGATCAGCTACAATTACCAATTAAGGGGTGGATCAATTCTGTAAAATTAGATATAGGGATTTGTACCTATAAAATTTTGGAGGGCTTCTGTAACGAAGGCCTCTAATTCCAAACTATTCCTCCATTCATTACTTAGTTTAGGTTAAACTAAAATAAAAATGAAATATAGTTTGATCTAAATGTCTGTTGTCTTTTAGACGAACGACGTAGGATTTGGTATTCCTAATAAATTTTGAAGTCTATGGCGAGACTCATCAAAATGAATAGATAATCTAGAATAGAAACGATCGAATCGGTTCAATTTAGAAATTATGAGACCAGTGTAGTTTATGGTACCTTGAGTAGCTTTAAACTACATTGACTCTTCGACGATTGAGATTTAACAAAACGAACTGCATGTTGGCATAGTTAAATCCATATCATTCATTAACCAATGTTAATACAAAACCTTTTTGGCTGGGAGTGTTCAGAACCAAACAATATCTCAACTAATGACAACAGTAATGACTAAACAACAAGGAAACAACGTTTCACTGCTTCGACACACTCTTGTCGTCAGATTCCAAAGTGCAACACACAAGAAAAACAGGTCTCAACTTTATGACCGAGGTCAAATTAAATCTCGTGGATTTAAACGGTTGTTAAGGTTAGTTTTTTGTTGTGGGTTTTAGGCTTAGCGTTTCTAAGTTCAAATTGGACAATGCGACTTATAGGGTGGGAATTATGGTAGTTTAAACCTGATTAGTTTATTTACTAACTTGTGTTTGGACGACCTTATTATCCCATGAAGTCGGTGAGTTTGTGAGATCTTTGTCTTTTGTGGAGTCATTGAACGCCTTGTAAGGTTTGATCTGATTTCGATGTACCCATTTAGCAATTGGCTCTTTGCGGCCTTTGCTGATTTTGATTTCGTAGACGACTGAGGACACTTTGTCTGTTATCAGATGAGGTCCAGTCCACCTGGGCATTAGTTTGCGGGCGAGAGTTCCGGTCTCGGACCCTCCTTTCCCGGTTGCTGGGGCGAACGTATAGTACCAGACTCTGTCTCCCACTTGGAGTTCATTGTGAGAGGCCTTCTGGTCATAGTACGCCTTACGTCCTTCAGCGGATCTTTCCAGGTTTTTCTGGGCGAAAGCAAAAGTGTTTCTGAGGTGTACATTCAAATCTTTGTCTTTGGCATGGCCTAACATCACCCCCCTTTGGTCATGGGGGACCACGAGCACAGGTGAGGACGTCCGTCCATGGGCACAAGTTAGGATGCCACCGTTTAGTTTAAGCTGTTCGCGCAGCTGAGAGAAGACGGTACACAGGAATCGTTTAGGTTTTGGCCAACGTATCTTCTTACGTTTACCTCTTTCCGTGTAATTCAGGTGTGTCACAACCGTCGGCGCAGTCGCAGGTGTGTCTGATTGTACAGACTGCGACGGGTCACTGTCGTTGTGTGTGTCTTCCCACTTCTTGACTGAAGAGGGGCTCTTTGAGTCTGTAAAAACTATGTCATTTCTGACTAGTTCTAGACACAAATGTCCCTGAACCAAGGTTTCATCGAAAGCTTGGCTGATAGCCGATTTACCTGTCCCAGGGGACAGTACAGCAACCTCGGTGTGGGGTCCTTGGATCTCCACACCTTTCTCTACCTGTGGTAGGTAATGTGAGTTTGCCCCCTTCTTGTCTGAAGAGGGGTCCTCGTAGTCTGCAACAATGATGTCCAAGTGACTGTCAGCGTTTGGTTGACTGTCATCTTCTGGACTCAGATGCCCTTGAACCAAGGTTTCCTCGAAAGCTTGGTTGATTGCCGAATTACCTGTCTCAGAGGACAGTACAGCGTCATCGGCGTGGGATCCTTGGATCTCAACACCTTTCACTACCTGTGGTAGGCAGTGGTCAGGGAGAGCCGATTGTGTCAGCTCACAGAGGAGGTTCTCTTGTTGGGCCAGAGTTTGGTCCGACTTTTGGGTCTCTTCTGTCTCACCTGTAGTTGAAGGTTCACTTACCGGGCTCTTGTCCTCGGTTGAGGAGTCATTTGTGTCCTCTGCGGTACCTGCGGTTAGGCAGTCTGTATCGCAACTAGGAAGCACTTTTATTGGCAGGGGTGTTCTCACTGTGCTCCACATTTTCCGTCGACCATAATCTATAATCGCGTTGAAGCGGTTTATAAAATCTTGGCCAACCAAAAATGGGAATGAGTCGAGTTTAGACACGTACACCGGGTGGCGTAGTGTCATTTCGCCAATCTGCATGTGAACCATAGCTATAGCTGTTAGGGTTGTTCTCGTCTCTGCGAGACCCTGTAGCTCAATAGCACATTTCTCAAAGGGTATTTGCCTGTCAACACCGTTAGCGGCGGTCCTCAGCTCCTTGAACAGCTTGGCCGACATAATGGTTATATCAGCACTGCCATCCAGGAGGGCTTCACGCTCAAGGACACCTTCCAGTGTGATAGGTAGGTAAGCTTTCTTAGCCACCCCCCTTTGTATAAAGTTACACAGAAACCTCACAGGTCTTGGCCCACGTTTCTGTTCACGTGTGACTCTGTCTGTGTAATCTTGTTTACTGTCAGCATCTTGTTGGCTGTCAGCATCATGACCTTCAGGATGTTGTTGTGTGTCAGCAATTGGTTTGCTGTCAACATCCATGGCAATGTTGGTAGTAGTGTGCGCTGAGTTATTTGTGTGCTCTGAGTCTTTGTGAAAGACAGTGCTACACATCGCTCCAGGTTGGTCAATGTTGATAGTGTCATTATCAATGATAACGCCACTCATTGTATCAGGTTGGTCAAGCACAGTAACATTCAAATCTACTGACAAACTACTTACTTCCTCTGTCTCTTCCGAGCATAGAGGTGTTGGGCCATTTTTTCGGGACATTCGTGACTCTTTGCACGTCTTGAACTGTTCTGTTCGAGGCGCGGGAGGTGCAGTTCCAAGGCTCGGGGGTGTCTGTTGGGACCACGCATAGTTACATGAGTATAGGTCCTCATCCTTCAATTTCTTTTGAAGTCCACCCACCGATTGACCTCGGTTTTCACCCATCTGGTTCGATCTGAACCGTTGTGGGTCTCTTAGAGAGTGAACACCTACCTTTTGTGGTTCGTTGCTTGTCTCAGATTTTTCAATCTGAGGTGCTTCAGGGGCGGGGCTCCCTTTAAACCATTTTGAGTCACTGTTCCAACTGGTACCAACATTTCGGTGTATGTCAGTTTGAAAATCTTGTTCATTCTTGCTAGTATTATCCAACTCTTTTAACAACCGACGCGTGTTCTCCACCACTTCTGAGGTCAGAAGGCCTTTGAGACGATAGTGTTCATTCTCGCTAGTATCATCCCACTCTTTTATCAACCGACGCATGTTCTCTGCCTCTTCTGAGGTCAGAGGACCTTTGAGACGACGGTGTTTATTCTCGCTTTTTTGCGACTGGGATACGACCTTTTGACCTGGGCACACCTCAGAGGGTGTTTTGTTTTGCATGTGAGCCTCAACAGCAGTTACAGCGCACTGTTTCATCACTGATTGTTTAAACTGATGTTGTAGCTCAAGGCCTTTTTTGAGAAGTTTTTCTCTTTGTCGTTTGCTCTTGTTGTTACTAACTTTGTGCTCTGGTTATTTGTGTGCTCTGAGTTATCAAAGACAAGGTCATTCATTGTACCAGTTTGGTCATCCTCTGTATCATTCAAGTTTTCAAACAACCAACTTTTGTCCACTATCTCCTCAGAGCTTAGTGGTGCGTTGCCTTTTTTCTGGAACTTCTGTGATTTTTTGCTACTCCCGGACTGTCCAGTCCGCAGTGCAGGGGCAGGAGCTTTGCTCGGTGTAGACCGCGGAGGGTCACTTAAAGAGCGGGCGTCCACCGTTTGTGGTTTTTTGCTTATCTCGGGCAGCTTCGTCCGAGGTGCAGGGACAGGGCGTGTGCTCGTCCTTTTCAATCATATTGGGTCTTTTGACCACTTTGGGTCATTGTTCCAGCGGGCATGTTCCGTTGTGGTTTGTTAGTTTGAAAAACATGTTTTTTCTCGCCTTTTTTAGGAGAGGGAGTTGATGAACTTGTCCCTTCCAGCTCCAGCGAGTGGGATTTGACCTTGTCTTGGTAATGTAGTTCACGCTCTGGTTTTGTTTTTAACCAGATCGGGTCAGGGAGTTGACGAACATCAAAACCATTTATAGCACGCCGTTTTATTTTTAATTGCTCAATCTCACTTTTTAACTCAAGTTGTTCTTGTTGAAAATTTTCTCTTCTGCGAATGTTATCTTGCCTGAACAATTCAAGTATTTCTGTGTGCAGCTGTAAAGCTTCATCACAATCGTTATCTCCCATCTTTTTGTTTTGAATTTGTTTGATCTCACGTTTTAACTTAAGTTTTTCTTGTTGAAAAGTTTCTCTTCTGCGAATGTTACTAAGCCTTAACGATTCAAGCTTTGCTGTGAGCAGCTGTAAAGCTTGATCATAATTGTTATCTCCCATCTTTTAGTTTTGATTTTGTGTGAAAAAAATCAAAAGATTGTTCTCATGTTAGTGTTTGCAAATAAATATTCACTTTTAATGTAGCACTGAGTCAAATAAACTAATCAGCTGAGGTTTACGCGTTTCACTGTGTAATAAGTATTCATAGGTACCTTATTTCAGGTTTTTACCCTCAATGAACTTTGTAAAAGTTAAATGCACTCTTGCAGTGTTAACTTTAAAATAGAACTTACGTTCAAACAACAGTTACTAACTAACCCAAGCAGCCTGATTTCCGTTTTTCTTACTCAAACGCTTATAAAAGAGGGCTGACTTAAATGCAATGACTTCACTAAAATGTGACAGGATGCTGCTTGAGCATGCCTTTAAAAAGATGTCTCGCAGTCTCAGTGAAACTGATTTTGTACTGCATTTGACAGTTATCAGGAGTGAAAAATGGATTACCTGTTTATTTTAAATATTTTTTATTTAAAATAAACTGGAGGTGTTTGTGTGCTTAGCATAACATGACAGATGGCATTCCAAATAAAAATCAGTGACTTTTTATCAATTTGTTGTCTGTTGACATCCTCAAAGTTGTTCTGCTATCTTTGTTTTGATTTTTTGTGAAAATCAAGTCAGCAGATGCTTTCTGTTTATTTTAAATTTTGTATTTAAAATAAACTGGAGTCATTAATTTTACACAGAAAAACGTTAAAAATGCAATTTTTAACTAAAAGTGTACAGTGTACACCAATTCTGTTTAAAATTCAGAGATGTGAAGAGCTTAATGTGGAAATTCTCTGTTCTCCATCATTTTTTTTAATATTTAATTTGAAAATCAAATAAAAAATGCCTTTTGAGTGTTATTTTAAATCTCTTCAGTATTTAAAATGAGCACAAATTGTGTGTCTGTACCTCTGTTATACTAAAATTTGTATTTAGAATAAACAGGAGTTTTTGTTTGTGTACAGAACAATTTTAAAGCTGGTAATTCTTCATAAAAATGCTGACTTCTTTATGATGTTTTTGAGAAAACTCATCTGTCAACGTCTTTTAACCAACAGGGGGCAGCTTCGAGTCTTAATGTTTGTTATCACGAGGAGACTAAATTTTTCATTCAGTATTTAAACTAAAACTACCTTTTAGAGTTAGTTTCTAGTGTGTTCGTGATAAACGCTCGAACTGCGGTCTTGTCAGAGACAAATTTATGTTGTTAGACAGTTTAGATGGCTTAAATTGAGTTTTTTAAACTTTTAGTGAAACCACTTTTCACCGTGTGTGTGTGAACTGCGTCTGCTTGTCACTCAAAGTGCATCAGGAAATGACGACACAAATAGGCGGGTCGACGCAGCGCGTCACCAGCTCTGCTGTGCTGAGCGAGGCGGAGCTCGCTACACAGATACGTGACGTCAACAAATCAATCACAGCATATGTAGTTCATTCTCCAAGCATTAATGGCGAATGTAGTTTCTTACCTTCGACCAATGTAGCGCCGGAAATGACGACAAAGTGGGCTGGTCGCAACGGCGTGCGACGTGATTGACAGCTCACAACAGCGAATCAGCGTTCGCCACAAGAGTGATTGACAGCACACAACAGCGAATCAGCGTTCGCTACATGAGTGATTGACAGCACACAGTACTCGTTTCATCCAATCACAGCTCATAAACAAACATGCGGACACGTCTTTTTAACGTTAGCTTGCACAACAGACCACAACTTTATAGACTCTTAAACAACTCAACGCTTGAAATTAACTTCCCAAAATTCTGAAACGTGGCAATCACATTTAAACAGGCAAACTTAGTTATGCTCAGTAACACAGCACTGCAGCTGTTTGAACAAACACGGACTCTCTCGGAGCGCGTTCAGGTCGGTTCCGTCCACTTTAAAGGAGCAGAATTCGGGTTTCAGAACCACTATCCGACAACGTTCTAACATATAT
>JBBPBX010000181.1:139302-150175 GCA_038048925.1 Garcialebias charrua | reverse complement strand
CCCTGACCATCTGAGCTGCCAGTGCTGTGGCAGCAGACTCCTCCTCTGTAAGCAACACAGAAACAGCTGGCAGTAAGCCTTGGTTGTCGAAGCTGTACCCCTGCAGAACATCTGGACTGCTCCCTGGTTCTGGCCTGTATTTCATCTGACACTTGCAGAGACTGAAGATGCAGCTGACTGAGTGTGGGCACAAAACACATGTTGGGAAGACTGCATCATCGAAGGAAGAGCAGGGAAGTCTGGAGCCATGTGGTGCAGAATGATGCTACACAGGACTTCTCAGTTGGGCACTGGTAAGACACCAGTCCACCCTGTGGCACAGGCCCACATCTGGATGGTACCAGCTCCAAAGTTGACAGACCATCTACGACAAGAGCGATAAGTGTTTGAGACTCCAGCCGGTGTAGTTTTCCTCCTGAAGCCAGGATGTCAGGATCTGGACGTGGTCCTACAAACACACGAAGTGACATACTCGGTAATCACAATAAGTTTTGACAAAAGAAACGTACGGTGCAACAGGCATAAAAACATTAACTCAGAGGTTATACCTGTGTACGCTCTGTAAAGCGTGGAGTGCAGACATCTTTTCCCCACAGTTCTGGGCTTTCGCACCACCACCACCATCTTGCTGGCAGGTTCAGGATGGATCCCCTTACAACATAAAAATATGTCAAATAAACTTTTAAATAAATATAAAGGGACAGGTGAACAATTTGGTAGGACACTGTTGGACTGATTTGTGAGAGTTAAAAAAAAAACTTTATTTATGATCTGTATTCACTGGTTAACTGGACATCATTAACCTCACGCAGACTCTTCCACTGGTACATTTTCATCTTCAAATCACTTCTTGGTCTGCTGCCTTCATACATCTCCTCCTACATGTCTCTGCGTGAGTGCAGCTACAGCGTGCGCTCTCAGGACATGATTACCTGCAGTGTTCCCTCAGTGAGAAATAAACTTGGCAAAAGGGCCTTCTCCTACTCTGCTCCTGCTTCCTGGAATATCTTACAAAAACATCTGAAGCTCTCGACCTTGACTTCTCTAAATGGCTTTTAAAATCTGTTGGAATCCTGGCAAAAACCAATGCAGATTTGTTCCTGTTACTGATTACTGCTACTGATTTTCTACATCCATTTTATAATGTTTTTGTTACTTTAATATTTTGTTTTTAATTTTGTAAAAAAAAAATCTGTATTTCTCTTTTATGTTTGTCTATTGTTGATTGTTTAAGGAAATGTCTACTGTTACTGTTGTCATCACTCTTTAGTTTGTAGCAGGTCGCTCTTGTAAATGAGTCCTCGAGGCTCAATGAGATTAACCTGATGAAATAAAGGTTGAATGAATGATATAACAGAAAAGAATGTGTTCCACTCTTATTTTATTTATTTACCTTTGTTCTTGGTCTGTGTCATCTTTGTACAGGCCCACATCTGGATGGTACCAGCTCCAAAGTTGACAGACCATCTAGGACAGGAGCGATAAATGTTTGAGACTCGAGCCGGTGTAGTTTTTCTCCCGATGCCAGGATGTCGGGATCTGGACGTGGTCCTACAAACACACGAGTGACATAATCACAATAAGTTTTGACAAAAGAAACAGGCATACAAACATTAACTCAGGTTATGTTCGCTCTGTAAAGCGTGAAGTGCAGACATCTTTTCCCCACAGTTCTGGGCTTTTGCACCACCCCCTCGCTGCAGGTTCAGGATGGATCCCCTTACAACATAAAAATATGTCAAATAAATGTAAATGAGCAATTTGGTAGGACACTGTGGGACAGATTTGTGAGAGTTAAGATTTTTACGTAACTTGCAAATACTACTACCGGTAACTGATAGTGGTTGAGCCTGCATTTTTGATACCACCATTTATGATATAACAGAAAATAATGTGTTCCACTCTTATTTTATTTATTTACCGGTACCTTTGTTCTTGGTCTGTGTCATCTTTGTAAATCTCGAGTTCAGGCCAGTGCAGGAGGAACATTTGGCAGCTTAAAAAAAAAAAAAGAAGTTGTTACAATTCCTTTATCAGCTGCAAACCTACAGAAATAATCTAAGAAATCAGCTTTTTCTTTTTCAACACCCAGTGAGATCTAAAACAGATCAGAACTGTTTTGAGCACACATATATATATATTAATACTTGTTATAACATTAAGTAATAGACTGTATATATTGATTCACTTAACACATTATTTATACAGTATACACAGCATGTTACACACACACACACAGAGTGATGGAAAGTAACAAAACCTGCAAAGTGCAGCTTTGTTCTCTTTTAGTGATATTTCTATTTCTGTTAAGAAGAAAGCATTTGAACATTACATGGACACAAACATATTTTTGGCACTAATGGAACCTCATAAAAAATACAATATACATTTTTATACCATATCTGTCTCAAATATTCCAAATAATTTATCACATTAAATTGGGCTTTTTTACGCTGTTTGTATGTTGCAGCAGGAGCTAACGGTTAGCTCGCTAAGCTAGCTACGTTTTTTCTTACCTTGAAAGCTGTGTGTCTGCTACTTCCTGTTGTAGTGAAAAAGACGTCGGTTTTAAAAAGTCTTCTTGTTGTAAAAAGTCTTCTTGTTGCAAACAATAAATCATCCGTGTTTTTAATTCATGTCGAGCACGAGCTGCTTGGTACAAACCGTGTTAAAAACACAGCAGGCGTTGTGTTGGACAGACCTGACATGGGTCCTCCTGACAAGATTTAGCGGACCTATTTCCGCCTGCGTAAAACTGTGTCATTGTGACTAGTCAAAATTATAATTCAAGATATCTCGTACGTCATTCTGACTAGTCATAATGTGAATTCTAGATATCTTAAATAGAAACGCCGTCTACATGATAAAATATTTAAGATATCTTGAATTCATTTAAAGATATCTTAAAAGGAATTTTGACTAGTCATAAGTACAGTTCTAGATATCTGAAATTGATTTATGACTAGTCATAATAGCTATTTAAGATATCTTGAATTACATTTTGACTAGTCATAAATACATTTTGACTAGTCATAAATACATTTAAGATATCTTAAATGATGATGTAATTTAAGATATCTGTAATTGTAATTATGACTAGTCAAAACTAAATTTGAGATATCTTGAAAGCAAATTATGACTAGTCAAAATTAACTTAGAGATATCTAGAATTGTATTTACGACTAGTCAAAATTCATTTCAAGATATCTTAAATTGAAGCCTCCATTCAACTCAATGGAAAATCTGACGTCATTTTGACTAGTCAGAATGTAATTAGAGATATCTCAAATACGAATTTTGACTAGTCAAAATGTAATTCAAGATATCTTGAATAGCTATTATGACTAGTCATAATTCAATTTCAGATATCTGGAATTGAAGTGCCGTGAATCCGATTTAATGTTAAAAGGGCTTGCCAGGGTGAAGGAGAGGGAGAAGGAGAGGGAGGGGAGAGACGGAAAACCCGGAGCGCACAGGTCCGCACCGGATCCACCAACTATCCAAAAAGAACCTCTCCTTCTAAATAATAATTTATTTTTTCTAAAATACATCCAGCGCTGAGAGCATCTGCTCCCCGTCTGTCCACACTTTGCCTTTTCCTCTCGGGTTTCATTTCTTACCCCCAGTGGCCACAAGAGGGCAGCCTCTCACAAATGAGCGCATCTGCAGAGAGCGCGCCTCCTGCAGCTCCAGGTCTGTCCTCCAGGCTGAACAGCGGCTCCACCACGACAAGAGAAGGATCAAGAGGTTTTCTTTTGTTTAGTCACTTCAAACTGAGCAGCTAAACGTCTGTTTTTCAGAGTTTTATTCTAAAAATCAAACAATATTCAAGATTTTTTGGAGTCAACTCTGTTAGCAAATACTGTATCTCGTGAACCACTGCACAGAATTTGTATCTAAACTTGTAGGAAACATTACAAATGATTACATTTTGGATTAAACTCGTTTCAAGATGGCTGCCACAGCAACCTGACTTAACAGTCTGCAGTCACTTTCACAATTATTGTGCTTTTTGCTGTCGTCATCATCCCAACACTTACCGTATTTTTCGGAGTATAGGTCGCACCTTTTTATCATTTTTTCATGGCCTGCGACCTATACTCAGGTGTGACCTATATATGGCTTTTTATAAAATAAGCTGATTTGTAATCATTTATTAACAAAAATTAAACTGAGACACACTCTTACAATAATGTCAGCTAACAAATATATTTTTTAGGTGTTTATCCTGCTAAAATTATTCATTTATTAAAGAAAAGTTCAGCTCAGACACATATTTGCTATAATTTTTTATCAAACAATTAATTGTTTTTAAGTGTTAATCTTCTTAAAAGCCTTGCTGTGCGCTCCTGTGGAAGAGATATTTGCAGCAGAGCTAAACACGGTCCACATTTTGACGTAGGCGCGACCTATACTCAGGTGCGACCTATATATGGATTTTTCCAATTCTTTGGCAATAATTGGATGGTGCGACCTATACTCGGGTGCGACCTATACTCCGAAAAATACGGTACTTTGAGCTCTACACATTGTGCCACAACTTTGGCATTAACTGCTGCTGTCAACCCTGTTTGTCTGTTAGTAAAATATTACATGAGCCACTGGTGAGATTTTAAAACAAACTAGAGGGCTTCATCAGGACGCCACTCTCCACGACGCACTCCGGGCCGCCACGGGGCGGGTGCTCTAAATTAGAAAACAGTCATTGGATGTTTGTGTGATTAAAGTGGCACTGTAATGGTGACTTATCTGTGCTGCTGATTATCTCCTTCAGTACTGCTCACCACAGACTCATGTTCGGGCTGTTGATGCATATTGTTTTACAGCGTTTGGCATTTGTTTAGTGTATATCTTAGGTCAGGGGTGTCAAAGTCAAATACACCGAGGGCAGTGTTGCCAGATCTTGTGACAGAAAAAAGTGACCAGACCCATGAAAACAAGCACACAAAAAACAAGCGACCTGCACTTTCAAAACAAGCCCAACTGGCAACCCACCCCATTGTGTAAAACAAAGGCCATTTGTATAAACAAACATTTAATATGGCATTACACATAAACAGCAAAATTATGCTAAACACTTTGAAGAACATATCCACTATAAAAAATAAAAATACATTTTGCATATAATCCCATTAAGCCTCTGGGACTCGATCATTTAGTCAGAGTCAGAGTCAGAGTCAGAGAGTCTTTATTGTCATTTGCACCACATGTGGTACATGAGATGAAAACGAGATTATGTACACGAGGTCCCAGTTACATCCAACAACAAATGAAAGAGAAAAACAGTAATAACATCTAGAACTAACTAAGAAAAACATCAACTAGTAATACACTAAGCCTAATATAGTGGGAATAAACAGCAGCACGAACATGAGTTTGTATGAGCAGATGGTCACAGATGAACACAGATAAACACAGCAACAAGAAAACAGATCAGCATCAGTATGATGTGATATTTTGCAGTGTTTACCAGAGAGACCATCATTTACCATCATTTATTTGGTATCATTTACCAGAGAGACCTGAATTTTAGACGAAGAGTGATGACAACAATGGACAAGGACAACAACAGACAATCATAAAGGATGCGTACAAATTTAAAAAATACAATTAAAATTAAACAGCAAACTCATAGTAAGCTAAGTCAACAAAAAACTTTCTTTAATCTCTATCCTGAATCATGTTTTAGGTGTGTGCTCTTTCTCCCATTCTTTATTATATTTTTCCCCATATTTCCCCCACTTATTGGAGCTCATTTTAGCTTGGTCTTGTCACTCTAGACAAAGAATAAAGAACAAAGAATAACAAGCCCAAACACGCGACTTTAATAATAATAATAATAACAATGAATTCAATTTATAACGCGCTTTTCATTAGTGAAAATCTCAAAGCGCTACACACATTGAATGCTACACTTTACATTCCGAACAAGCCCAAGAAACCGCAACAAGCGCCTCACAAAATTTTTGAGCACCTGCAGAAAATAACAAGCCCAGAGTCGCTTGAAATAAGCTGACTTGGCAACTGACCGAGGGCCAAAAAAAACAATTTGCTTCAAGCCAAGGGCCGGACTGGTTCAATGTTTATTATAAGGGGGTGATATAACAATTTTTTTCTTCTTTCTGCACTCTTTTCATTCAGTGTTTTCTTTTTGATGAATTTGTTTTATTTTGTCTCTTTTAAATGAATGAATAAATGAATTAAATAAAAATATTAAATAGCTTTACATCTGCTAAGTTCTTGGCATAAATCAACACAGACATGTTCCTGCTTTTAGTATTTTACAGTACATTGTTATACAATATAGCTGTTTATGTTTCGTTTTCGTTTTTTAATATGTTTTCTTATGATTTTTAATTACGTAATATGCTTTTTTATGATTGTTTACAGTTGGCTGCAAGTATCAAGCTGCGAAATCCTTCATTTTCTACAGCTGATAGCTGTTGGTCATTAATTATGATGAAGTTTAGCAACTTCTCTGTGAACATTTGAGCTCCGTGGCTTCAGCGGTGTGTTTTTATTGTTCAATCCGGGACGGGCACTCTGATTTCGGTCAGCCGCTCTCCGCCTGTCCCTCCTACGAGACGGTCAGACAGCGGGACGGACTGGACGCAGCTGGCCGCGGTCGGTCTCCCTGTTTCAGTTCAGCGAGAGTGGCGTCCCGCTGAAGCCCCAGCGCTCGAATGTCCAACGTAAAACTAACTTGACCGTGGTTTAATGTGGCGCTATGGCTCTGCAGACATTGCACGTTGCTGTCTTGCGGTGTTTAGTGTAAAATACTTACACACAGCGGACGTGTTACGATGAAAAGTTGGCTAGCTGTTAGCTAAAATGCTACTCACAGTGAGTCCGCATGAAACTATGAAATGGATTTCCTGAATGTGACGTGAGGCGGATCTTGTTACTCTGGGTTCAGAAGACACGACTCCGGATCGGATCTGCCCCATTCCTACTACTGTTGCATTGTGGGGAATGTAGTGTTGGTGCGTGCAAAATACCAGCGGGCTTCTGTGGCCTGCGGGCCGGTTCTAATAGTAATTAAAAATCATCCAGGGGGTCATAAATAATTAACTTGTGGGCCGGATCTGGCCCGCGGACCTTGACTTTGACACATGTGTCTTAGATCCTTATTTACTATTTCTTTTTGCACTTTATATTTTTGTATTGCTGTTGTAACTGGGACCCTGAGTACATAATTTCATTCCACTTCATGCACCACATGTGATGTGAACGGCATTAAACTTGACTTGAACTTGCACTCGTGTACAACTGATTAGGTTTTGGACTCAACCGAGCTCCAGATATCCACCTCAGCTAAATGGCATTCAGATATTGAGCTAAATGTTGATGTGGTCGCAGGTGAGAGTCGTTCACAGCACGTAATTTGAGTGTGACATCACATGATGTTGCTTTAAAGTTTGACTAAAATGTCTACAAGGCAGCACGGTTAGCGCTGCTGCCTCTCAGCGAGCAGGTTGCAGTTCAAATCCAGGTCCAAGGGCCTTTCTGGGTGGAGTTTGCATGTTCTCTCCGTGTATTAGTGGGTTTTCTCTGAGTACTCCGGTTTCCTGCCACAGACCAAAAACATGCATGTTAGAATGATTGGTAACTCTAAATTGGCCCTACGTGTGAGAGAGAGTGTGAATGGTTGTTTGTCTCATTTGTGTCCCTGATGGACTGGAGATCTGTCCAGGGTGTCCCCCACCTATCGCACAGTGATAGGTGCACCAGAGACCCCCGCAACCTGAAAAGGAAGAGGCGGGAAATGATAATGGATGGACGGATGGATAAAATGTTTCCAAGTCCATGATTTCTCGAAATAAAAAGAACTGTGCTGTGAAACGTTGCAGGTGATATGCATTTCTGTAAGGAATGCTAGCTCTTTCTTATATTTTTAATAACCTCGTTTTAATCAAAAAAGTTCCAATAATCTACAGATGAATAACCAATAAAGTTTTTTTTTTTTTTTTATATATATATAAACAGAGGAACTAGTGTCTTCTAATGCTGGTTGGGTTACTTGTTGCCTCCCCAGATCTCAGCCCACATTTCTATCATCAAAACACCAAAGCTCTTCTATTTCCACAAAACAGCTCTGAGGAGTTCTTCTTAAAGAATACTGAGGTTATTTTACAAATCAACTTGAATAAAACTGGCTGAGCTGTAGCCATTTGGTGTTTTCTAAAGAGAGTTGGTTGTGGCAACCATCTTAAATTGAATCTAAAGTTTTACTGGAGGAATTGCATTTCCTGCGAAAATGCAGTGTGAATGCTTATTGCAGAAGAACTTGCTGAAAAACAGCTGAAGTTAGCTAAACATTCTGAAATGTAGCTGGAATTGAAGAACAAGCCTAAATAAGCAGAAGACAGCAGAAATAACACATTTGCTGAATTAGGTTTAAATAATCAGAGATGAGCACAAAAATGAGAAAATTAGCAAAAAAAAAAAAGCTGAAAAGGCAGAAGGAAACTTAAAACTACCAGAAGCAAGCAGAAAGAGCTGAAATGACCTAAAAATGTTGAATTAACTGAAAAGCTAAAATTAGCATAAAAATGTTTAATAGTAGCTGAATTAACTGAAACTAACAGAACATTTTGAAAGGAGCATTACAAGCTGACATTAGCAGAAATAATTTAATTACTGAAATTAGCAGAAATTACCATGAAAACTTGTATGTGAAAACAGCTAAAATTAGCTAAAAAGCTAGCTGAAAAGGTAGAACAAGCTTAAATTAGCAGAAGAAAACAAAAAGAACACATTATTGCCCAGTTTGGCTGAAAAAAGTAGAAATGAGCACAAGAAAATGGGAATTATCTGAAAAAAGCTTAAATAAGCATAAACAGCTGAAAAGTAGCAAATTGACAGAAGCTGAAATTCCCTGAATGAAGTGGAGAGCACAATTTTGCTGAATTAGGCTGAAAAAAGTTGACATGGAAAGAAAAAATGGAATAAGATGAAAAATATTAAATTAGCATAAAAACAGTTAAATAAAAACAGTTTAAAGATCTGAAGCTCTCGACCTTGACCTCAATGGCTTTAAGAATCTGTTGGAATCCTGGCAAAAACCAATGCAGACATGTTCCTGTTTTTGATTTTCTACATCTGCCTTATAATCTGTCTGTTTTGCTTTGATATCTTTGTTTAAACTTGTTTTAAAAAAATCTGTATTTCTCTCTTATGATTGTCTATTGTTGATTGTTCAAGGGAAATCTACTGTTGCTGTTGTCATCATTCTTTAGTTTGTAGACAGGTCTCTCTTGTAAATGAGTCCATGAGGCTCAATGAGATTAACCTGCCTAAATAAAGGTTGAATGAATAAATAGTAGCTGAAATAACAGAAAAGCTGAAACTTGCAGAAATAAGTTGAAAGGCACATAACAAGCTGAAATTAGCAGAAAGAAATTAGAAGAAGCACAAAAGTGTTGTTGTTAGAAGAAATAATCTGAAAGGAGCCCAAAACAGCTGAAATTATCTGAAAGTGCTGTTTAAATTTGCACATAAGCTGAAAGAAGCTGAAGCAGAACAAAAATGTGAAAGGAACAGTGAAAGGTTATCAACAGATCTAAAGATCTGAAGGATGTAAAATGAGCTCAATTTATATGAGGGGGGAAAAATGGCAGAAAAGGCTAAATATTTCTTAAAAGCTAAAGTTGCACCAAAACCAAAAGTCAAAGCAGCTTTCTCCTGAATGAGCTGAATGTTTTGATTTATGATTTGTTGAAATAGCAGAACTATTGTGGAATGAGACAGAAGCAGAAACATGTACAGAAGAAAAATGGCTCACAAGAGTGTGGATGCTTCAAAAACATTCACACTATTATTTGTAGACATGTAGCTAATGACTATTTTCTGGATGCTGGTGAAGATTCTCAGTCGTCCAGGACATGATAAATCAAAAAGGCGTTCAATTCAAGATCAACTGGACTTTATTTGTAACAGAAGACGTTTCGCTTCTCATCCGAGAAGCTTTATCAATTCAATGAACCAGACTGTGTGTGCGTGTGGATTTATAACAGGAGTCACGCACCATCATATGTAAATTGCAAGCTGAGGTAACACATACATGTAAATTGACAGATCACACCTTAACAGTAGGGAGTTCCCTTGAAGTCTCTGACAGAAGACACAACAACTGTATGTAAATTGACAAAAAACACCTCACAGCCCAACAACAGAGGTTTCTCAACAAACTTTGCTAGTCTAATTCACAGACAAGACATCTCTGCTCCCATCCGGTGTAAAACGTTTGTGAATCAGCCCCAAAACTGAGTTGTTATGGTGAATCCAGACCGAATGCGTTTTCTACTGCAGGAGCGTCCGGTTTACATGCAAAGTCAATGGGGGACGCACCGCGTGCATGTTGAGCGTGCTGGAGAGCGTTTTCCGTGCACGTGAACCCGCGTCAGCCTCCAAAGCCCGCCTCCAACATGCTGAAGATTTTCGCCGTTCAAACTCGTGAACGCGTGTCCGACCAATCAGGAGAGTCGGGTGGAGGAGAAAGGGGGAGTCCGCTATGTGACGCGGAAACGAGGGGGCGGGGGTAATGCGCAACTATGTGACGTATTGTTTGTGGGACACAGGAAAGACCCGCGAGGTCGTGTACTATGGAAGAGAAACTTATTGTAGCTGTGTGTTCGCGACAATTCCTTCACGACCAGTCAAGTCTGCTCTACAGGGACAAAAATAAAAAGCTCCTTGCCTGGCGGAGTGCAGAGAGGAACTCGGTATACCGGTAAGCTCCTCCCCCCCCCGCCGCCGCAACGCAGCCACAATTTCACGTTCTGGTTTGGACACCACTGGGTCCAGTGCGTCCACTTGCGTGCGTGTTGAGCTTTTTTGCCGTTGAAATCGCGTTCGGTCTGGATGTACCATA
>JBBPBX010000181.1:125765-139220 GCA_038048925.1 Garcialebias charrua | reverse complement strand
TCATTTGAGGATGAAAATGTGCAAATTTTGGACCGAGAGCACAGATGGTTTGAGAGAGGTGTGAAGGAAGCTGTGTATGTTAAGAGAGAAAAACCTTCTCTTAACAGAGGAGGAGGTCTGAGATTTCAACTTTCCAAGACTTACAACTCAGTTTTGGGGCTGATTCACAAACGTTTTACACCGGATGGGAGCAGAGATGTCTTGTCTGTGAATTAGACTAGCAAAGTTTGTTGAGAAACCTCTGTTGTTGGGCTGTGAGGTGTTTTTTGTCAATTTACATACAGTTGTTGTGTCTTCTGTCAGAGACTTCAAGGGAACTCCCTACTGTTAAGGTGTGATCTGTCAATTTACATGTATGTGTTACCTCAGCTTGCAATTTACATATGATGGTGCGTGACTCCTGTTATAAATCCACACGCACACACAGTCTGGTTCATTGAATTGATAAAGCTTCTCGGATGAGAAGCGAAACGTCTTCTGTTACAAATAAAGTCCAGTTGATCTTGAATTGAACGCCTTTTTGATTTATTTTCTGGATGTTTCTTAAAAATCCAACCAGTAGTTCATGAGATCTTGACTTTCCTCCACTTTCAGCAGCCATGTTTATTTTCCCTGAAAAATGCCTTCAGTTACCACTTCGCCCATTTCTCCAGCAGAACTGTATCCTTGCATGACCTTCACCTTTAGATAGGACACTTCAGCAAGTCCAAGTCCTCATCCTGTCAACTTGACCCATTTCCCACAGTTCTTGTTAAATCCTGTCTCCCGTCTCTGCTCCCTATCATCACTAATATCATCCACTCCTCCCTGACCTCTGGCATTGTTCCCACAGCCTTCAAATCTGCTGCCATCACCCCCATCATCAAGAAACCAGGTCTTGACTTCACCAACTTCAGTAATCTTCGTCCGATCTCCAATCTGCCCTTCATCTCCAAGATCCTTGAAAAAACTGTTGCTAGTCAACTTCACTCACACCTGTCCAACAACAACATTTATGAAGAGTTTCAATCTGGATTTCGCCCCCACCATAGCACCGAAACAGCCCTAGTAAAAATCACTAACGACCTCCTTCTTGCTGCTGACTCTGGTCTTCTGTCCATCCTCATTCTTCTTGATCTAAGCTCTGCCTTCGACACCATCTGTCATTCTATCCTCCTCAACAGACTAACCTCCATTGGCATCTCAGGTACCCCGTTAGACTGGTTCACCTCCTATCTCTCTGACCGCACTCAATTCATTCAGCTTAAATCCTTCCGTTCCCAGTCTTCCCCTGTCTCCACGGGTGTCCCCCAAGGCTCTGTCCTCGGACCCCTCCTCTTCATCATTTACCTCCTTCCTCTAGGCCACATCTTCCGCAAACACGGCGTCCATTTCCACTGCTATGCTGATGACACGCAGCTCTACTTGTCATCAAAACCTAACTCCACCCACCCACCCTCCATCCTCACCGACTGTCTCAACGAGCTAAATCACTGGTTTTCTAACAATTTCCTTCAACTAAACAGTAACAAAACAGAAATCATTCTTGTTGGTACCAAAAACTCTATTTCAAAATCAGAACATCTTCTCGTCCCCCTTAACAACTCTCTGCTATCCCCCTCCCCTCAGGTCAAGAGCCTCTGTGTCATCCTCGACACCACTCTCTCCTTCACTTCACACATCAACAATATTACTCGGTCTGCCTATTTCCACCTCCGTAATATTAACCGTCTCCGTCCTTCTCTCACACCCCGCTCCACAGCCATCCTGGTGCACAGTCTTGTGACTTCCCGTATCGATTACTGCAACTCCCTTCTCTACGGCCTCCCCAACAAATCTCTCCACAAGTTACAGATGGTCCAGAACTCAGCTGCCCGTGTCATCACTCAAACCTCCTACTATAATCACATCACTCCTGTCCTGCAGCAGCTCCACTGGCTCCCGGTTAAATCACGCATCATCTTCAAAATTCTACTCCTCACGTTCAAATCTATCCACAACCTTGCCCCTCCTTATCTATCTGACCTCCTACAAATCTCCATCCCATCACGCTCTCTCAGATCCTCCTCTTCGCTACATCTCCATGAACCCTCTGCCCGCCTCTCCACCATGGGGAGCAGGGCCTTCACCTGCTCTGCCCCTCACCTCTGGAACGCCCTACCGCCAGACCTTCGAAACACCACCTCCCTTTCTCTGTTCAAGACTGCCCTGAAAACCCATCTCTTTAGACTAGCTTATCACTAACTTTACTAAATGTATTTTTACCCATTTTATATCCTTTATGTATTTTATATTTCAATTTGTCGCTGATAATGTTTGCTCTATGTTACACTGTGTTGGTTTGTTAAGTGTCCTTGGGTGTCCTGAAAGGCGCTTTTAAATAAAATGATTATTATTATTATTATATTATTCATGTGTAAAACTCCCGCAGATTAAAGCCGTGAGACCATCAGGAGCTTTGGGTTTGGGACGTGTGAGGCGTTCGCAGCAGAACCAGCAGCTGCTGCTCAAATCCTACATCAAAAGTCACAATCCATCCAGACAAATGATGACTCCAACAAACTCCCTGATGATAACAATATGCTTTTTTTCTTCCTGAGGGCACAGGATCTACAGCGTGGATTATTTTTGTATTCCTGCAGTCTTTCTTCAAACTGGTGGTGGAGATCCAGTCAGAAGTGATCCGAGCAGGCTGTGGGTAATGTGTGAAATGGAGTTTGCAGGTTGTGTCTGAGACGAATTTCACTTGTGAAGCTGCAAATTCTTTTCTTCTCCGGTTGCATGCCTGTGCATGGCATAGATTCTGATTTAGCTTTGTTCCACCTTTTCTTTTATGTGTTTTTACTCTTGGTGCTGCAGAAAGGCGAAGCGGCAATTGTGTTTTTGCTTCTATCTGTGTGTTACTTGATCTGTAATGTTAGCAAAATGTCTCATAACGTATTGGACATGTTAAGGAAACAGGAAAAGTAACCAATGGATGTAAGTTTGAGTTTCTTTCAACTGCTCCCTTTTTCGTGGGTCGTCATAACAAGCAAACTCACGAGAGATTTTGCAATTGTGCCCTTCCTGACACAGCCTGGGCTCAAACCCACAACCTCAAGATTGCAAGACCACGGCACTGACCACAGCAATACAACCTATTAACGTTGGGAGCCAACAATTCCAGATGGCTGCCGTCAACTGACATTTGACAAAGACAAACATGGCTACAATTCAGTAAAATTTACAAATACAGTATGGGAAATTCTGGTGCGGTTGTAGCCGAGAGTCATTCACAACAAGTACCACTCTTTGCCTTAAACATCAGTATTAACTGTTGGAGTCAACCCTGTTTGTCTGTTAGCAAAATATTTCATTAACCACAGGGTGGTTTGATTTTAACTTTCCACAAGTAAGCAATGTTTTGGAATGTTTATCTGCAATTGATTAATCAACATCTAGAGGATTGCTCCAGCTTACTGACATTGCCAAAAACAAAAATTTTCCTCTCTCAAGCTCTCAAAGGAGGCGCACACATTCCTTCCCACTCCCTGTTTCCCTCCTGTTTTAATGTTTTTTTGCTCTCTGTATCGGAGCTGCTTTTTTAAATGTTTATTTTTTACACATCTCCTGAAATGGAAACTACCGTTTTGGATCGGACTCGACTGGACTTCAACGTATATTACAAAAGCGACAGGGTCCTGGAGAACCCTCATCTACTCGGACAAGACGTGCAGCTGGATATATCTCCGGGGGGTGGGGGAATGTATCTACTTCTGCTATTGACCGAGGATGCTGAAATTGCCAATACACTGTACTTGGATTTATGATAACAGGTTTTCTGATAGTTTGGATCCTGCCTTAACATACAAAGAAGACGGCTGCAGCTAATTTGGACTTCGACAAGCTGCTGTCTATGTGAAGGTCTGGTTCATGGTGGAGGGCTCAGAAAATTCAGCTGATTTACCAGCGAAACCGTAAGTTGGAAATGATTTGAATAGGCTATATGCCACGGGTAGTTGTGACGTACATCCGTTAAAATATTGGCCATGTCCCGCACTTCCGGGTCCCATCCACTGCCGTTGTTAGCGTTAGCTCCTAGTAGCAGACCATGACAACGACCCAAAACGGGAAGCGGCTGCGAGCTACTGGCACTACAAGTGAGTTCCGTTGTGTCTGCCCACCGGTGGGTACGGCTGTTCCGTTCCCCCGCCGAGGGGGGGTTAGGGCGACAATAGATCGCGGCTATCCATAGGGGAACCGTCGCTATAGATTGAATAAATCAACAAATGTGGTTATCTGAATCTCTCCCCAGCTGGCCTCGGAACAGGTTAACTTAGCAATTTATCCTGGGAAATGTGTAAACTAAGGAAAAGCGTTGTCTATCACAACCCACCGGAGTGTTGTCAGAACGGCGCCGGCTGACCACCATCTTATCAGGACAATGGACTATTTAAGGTCCACTGACATTATTATTTTACTATTCATAAAATTGCTCAAAAAATATTATCATTTAAATATGTTTGTTTTTGCAAACAAAATGATAAATCACTTTAATTTTGCTTTAAATGTGATTTTGAACTTCAAGCCGTGTGTAATCATGGGAAATCCGATTACACACGAACGCACCATCTGTGACGTAGTGAGAGGCAGAGGGCTCTGGTCTCTTTAATAGCGGACAATTTAAAACCAGACAAATTTATCAATCTATGTGAAGATTTGAGCTATTTGTCTTCATTTTGGGAAGCAGAAAATAGTTTGGGTGATGGAACAAGAAACAACAGGATCTAATTTAGGTCTGATGCTGTATCAGACTTACCTTCATGTGGAGCTGCTCATACCCGCACACTGTGACAAGCCCAGAGCTCTGCCTCTCACTACGTCACAGATGGTGCGTTCGCGTGTAATCGGATTTCCCATGATTAAACATGGCTTGAAGTTCAAAATCACTTTTAAAGCAAAATTAAAGTGATTTATCATTTTGTTTGCAAAAACGAACATATTTAAATGATAAAAGATATATATTTTGAGCAATTTTATGAAAATTTAAAAATCATGTCAGTGAGGCTTTAAGGCTTCATGGACCGCCTTGCTTGTAAGTGCATATGCAACATGTTCAGAAATCTGCTTTAGTTGGCAGAGTTTTTTTTTAAGTCTTAAATCTTTCCCTGCAAGGACAAGGTGTGAAGAGAACTTTTTTGTAATGCCACTACCCTCTCCTCATGGCTTTGTCCCTCCCCCCCACTCCCATCTAAAAATATTATTCTGAATAAGAATAAGGGGGCCACGCCATATCAGAACTTTGTGCACTCCGCCGGATGACTGTATGTACATGTTTTCATTGTATCTCGTGATAAAACTGATTCTGATAATGCGGTCAGTTTTATAAATACTGAGCTAAGATTTAACGTGGTAGTAGCTGAGAGTCATACTGAGAGAGACATCACGTAGGATTGCACATACATTTCCCAGGTTTGACAAATGTTACAACTCCATAATTTATTTGCATTAGATCTTATTTTCATTCAACCTTTTTTTATACCAGTTATCAGGTTTGTATCAACGTCACAATACTATATTCACATATTCAAACTTTAGCTGTTTTAACCAGTTGAGTTCTATTAATATTTTAACTTTTTGAACATTCATATATAAAACCTTCAGCTGTTTTTATCATCATGTATGAATATTTTAGCTACTTTAACATTCATATATCAAAGTTTAGCTCTTTTAGCCAGTCATGGTTGAAACTTTTAGCTACGGTACTTTAACATTCACATCTCCAAACTTTAGCGGTTTTAACCAACCATGTATGAATATTTTAGCTGTTTTAACATTCATTTATCAAATGCTGGGGTTGTTCAGGACATTTTGGCATTTTATTTCCAGCATTTGAAGCGGGTGATTCCTTCAAGGAATATTAGGTAGGATTTTTAATTTCTTTCTGCATGACCTCAGTGATTTCTGTCTGCTGCATGCAGTTATTGTAAGTTTGGACGATTCACAATTACATGATGAAATTGCCCTTAAACCTGTGATTTGACGGTTTTTCACTGCAATGATATGGTGGAGGGGGAAAAGTTTTGGTTTTTGAAATGTAGAAATCTGTCAAGAGCCCAAATGCTGCTGTGCAATTTACAAATGTAAGAACGAAGAGCCCAAATGCTGCTGTGCAATTTACAAATGTAAGAACGATGAATACAATTTTACTTTTTGAGCATAAAATGAAATAAAATCCTGCCTGAGGAAAATATTTTCCCCAAAGTGTGAAAGTTGCAGACTTTAGGCGAAAGAGAAAAGCGCAGCTGCGTTCAGTTTTGTTGTGGGTTCAGATCATGGGGATGACATCACGACTGCAGAAGTTTCTCTCCAGCACTGTCCGTGTGGCACGTGGTCTTCACAACGCCTGCATTTGGCTGAACCAGAGCAGACATTTATCTCAGTGCACCTCAGAATGTATCTGCTGCTCTCCTCCTCTGTCACATCATCAATAAAGAGTTAGTGACCTATTTGAATCCATGTATTTTCCCATGTTGGCTGCTGAAAGGCAAAATGTGGACGATTCTTATTTTCATTCAACCTTTATTTAGTCAGGTAAATCTCATTGAGCCTCGTGGACTCATTTACAAGAGCGACCTGCTACAAACTAAAGAACGATGAACAGCAATGGTAGAATTTCCTTAAACAATAAACAATAGACAAGCAAAAGAGACCTTGAAGACCTTTCTTTTTAACCAAGCATACTCTGCCTCCTCATGATTCTATCTTTGATCTTAGTTGATACTGTTATTGATTTTACTTGTTTTATTACTTGTTTTATTGACATTTAATTCTGTTGCACTTTGTAGCACTTTGAGATTTTCATTAATGAAAAGTGCGTTATAAATTGAATTCATTATTATTATTATTATTATTATTATTATTATTATTATTATTATTATTATTATTATTATTATTATTATTATTATTAAAAGAGAGAAATACAGATTTTTTATTTTTTTTAACAAAGTATCAAAACTAGCAAAACATTATAAGGTAGGTGTAGAAAATCAAAATTATTATTATTATCAAATTATTATTCTGCTCTTTTATCATTGTGTGTGTTTGTATGCACGCACACGGTTTTTAGTTTATCTGTCTGTTAGCAAAATTACTCTCTAACCAGTGAACATGTTTTATTGAAACTTCTAGAAAGAAATCATCTCCATGTTGAAGAGCCAACACATTTCAAGCTGGCCACCACACATGGCTCTAACTCAGCTTCCAGACAGATGCAACCAAAACTCACTCAGTCTCACCTTTTCCACTGACCTCACCTTTGTCAGCACACCATAGTTTGTTTCTGTCCTTACGGGTTAACAAATGTCCAAACCAACAGATGAAGTTCAATAAAACACAAAGAAAACGTACTCATGAAAGCAGAATCAACATTAAAACCACAGAGCTTCTGATTCTCTTATGAGCCTTCTTATAAAGTGAGCCTACATGAGGGTCAAAGGTCAATCTGTCATCCAGAACAGTTCACAGGTATATTGTTGTACCATCTCAACATCTTCACCATTAATAGCCGCCAGAGTGGTGACTGTGCAGTATTTTTGAAAATTGATGGCCACCTCCTTTGTAATTGAAACATTTACTTTTAAAAAGGCAGACTCTGGAGGAATCCTATCAGACTGAGGCTGGCAAAAGATCATTCAGAACATTTATTCATCCTCAATCTGTCTGAGATGACATGCTGTAATTCAATTCAAGGTGGTGCACAGGCTGCACTGGTCCAAAGACAAACTGTCCAAGATGAAGACTGACCTGGATCCTGCATGTAACCACTGTAAACAAACTCCAGCTATGCTCTAACACACATTTTGGACTTGTCCAAAGCTGCAGAACTATTGCCAATCTATTTTTGATACTTTCTCTGGAATATGTGGAAAAAACTGTGTACCCGTCTCCATTCATTTCATTGTTTGGGGTGGCCCCTGTGGATGCATCCGTTGGCAAGTACGAGAGGAATATGATTGCTTTTGGCTCTCTTCTAGCCAGGAAACTCATTATATTCAGATATAAGGATCCACATCCGCATATGAACACTGGATAAGAGTGTGAGGGTACGTGTCATATTCACTTGGTAAAAAAGATCAGATGCACTGTGAGGGGATCTGTTGAGAGATTTTGGGATATTTGTGTATATTTTCATGTGTGCCTGTTTAGCTAATCCAGGAATGGGAGGGGTAGGGTGGGAGGGTTTTTTGTTGTATGTTTTTTTGTTGTTGTTGTGTGTTATTAATGTAAACAAAATAAATTAAAATACAACTTTGATCAAAAGAAAGGAAGACTCACACCATTCAGTGACACCTGGGCCATGGTCAGGATCATCAAGGGACAGGATGATTGAGTCATCAGCAAACTGTAAAATGTGACACTGTAGATACTGGCCGAGACAGTTGTTTGTCATCGGTACATAAAATAAATAAAAGAGGCCAAAGAAGTAGAGTTGCATTCGGTCACAAAACATGCGACCCGACCCCAGCTCGTAGCCATCATTTCCGAACCCCACCCGACCCGACAAGTTAACAGTAATTACAGGTCCAAACCTGAAAACGCCCCCCCCCAACATTTTTAATTAAGCTTTGAATTTATTAATGGTCGACGGATGTGCGCAGCTGAATAAAATGGGCAGAAGATCAGAGATGAGGGTATGTTTGTCCTTTCATGGCCGTCAGAACGTACAAAGTATTAAATCCCTGCTTCTGCCTGCATTCTGCATTATTCAGACATGGACCCTGCTCTGACATGTCAGATACTTTGTGATCTCTGGGTCATCGACCGCACGCGTCCACTGAATGCAGCGGCTGAATGAACATCCATTTGGGCTGATGGATCATTGGCAGTATAGTCCATCTGAAGCTTAACTGAACTTTTTACCTCTTTCAAGGCCAGTCAGCGTGTGGTCAAATGGCTGTGTGCAGCTGGTGAATGTATGGCAAGCCATGTTGGCATATAATTGGATCATCAGCCACGCGGGTCCACTGATGCAACTAAAAGCCCAACACCGACCTGGCCTACACACCAGGCACATTCTTATAGCCCGGCCCAGCCCTAATCTGGGTCGGGCGGGGCTGGGCTTTGGGTTTGGGGTAGAAATGACAGTTCTACAAAGAATCAGAGTCAGAGAGTCAGAGAGTCTTTATTGTCATTTGCACCGCATGTGGTACATGTGATGAAACGAGATTATGTACACAGGGCTTAAAGCCCCACTGACATGATTTTTTAATTTTCATAAAATTGCTCAAAATATATATATTTTATCATTTAAATATGTTCATTTTTGCAAACAAAATGCTAAATCACTTTAATTTTGCTTTAAAAGTGATTTTGAACTTCAAGCCGTGTTTAATCATGGGAAATCCAATTACACACGAACGCACCATCTGTGACGTAACACTGGGCAGAGGGCTCTGGTCTCTTTAATAGCGGACCATTTAAAACCCGACGAATTTATCAATCTATGTGAAGATTTGAGCTATTTGTCTTCATTTTGGGAAGCAGAAAATAGTTTGGGTGATGGAACAAGAAACAACAGGATCTAATTTAGGTCTGATGCTGTATCAGACTTACCTTCATGTCGAGCTGCTCATACCTGCGCACTGTGACAAGCCCAGAGCTCTGCCCGGTGTGACATCACAGATGGTGCGTTCGGGTGTAATCAGATTTCCCATGATTAAACACGGCTTGAAGTTCAAAATCACTTTTAAAGCAAAATTAAAGTGATTTATCATTTTGTTTGCATAAAGGAACATATTTAAATGATAATATATATATTTTGAGCAATTTTATGAATAGTAAAAAAAATCATGTCGGTGGACCTTTAATACAGCCTTGAAGGGGGGACAAACGGACATGGAAAGGTTGAATAGTAAAGAAGTCCATATGAGGCCAGAGTTAAAAACTTAAAGACTACAAAAATGGCCATAACTCAATATATAGCTAAAATTTAGTGTGGTAGTAGCTGAGAGTAACCTAGCTCAGACCCTGAGCACTAACACATTATGCTGGTGAAGATTCTTAAGGCCGAGATACAGGTAGTCCCCGACTTACGAGCGAGTTCCGTTACAACGAGTTGCTCGTAAAGCGAAAATTCGTAACTTGGAACGGCCGCCACGTGTCTCGTAAGTCCGGAATTTCGCTCGTAAGTTGGAACGGTTTTGCTAGCGCGACTACAAACACTCGTTTTTCATCGAAAAACTGCTTACGAGTGCATAAAAATGATCGGAAACGTGTGTCCACATGTTTAGCTAACGAACTGTGGTGAAAAAACACAGAAAAATTCTGTATTTTTTGCGTTTTTTCCAAAAATTCGCCAGCTCGTAAGTCCGGAACCTCGTAGGTCAGAGCGCTCGTAAGTCGGGGACTACCTGTACACTCGAGCGTCCTCACGGTACGCCTATACGCAGCGTACGTACGTCAAGGCAAAAGCGTAGCCCCGCGTAGCCCCTCAGGGCATGTACGCGCAAAGCTTTTTTTTTACGTCCGCGTGCGCGATACGCGGTGTCTGACCATAAACTTCCCCGGCGCCGGACTGTTTTGTATGTTACACAAATGAAATAAATTCCCCTTCTTTATCGCTGATCGGGCCTTTTCTTTTGTTTTTTTGCCTAAAGTCAAGTAATCACTTCTTCCTCCGTTCACTCCATGAATGAAATGAATGAATTCAGGTCCTACCTGGGTGCGCGATGTTTTAAATATCCCTGGTGGGCTGTGTGCTGCAGGAAAAGCACTCCCTGTTATTATTTTTATTTCTGAGAGAACTTTTTACAACATATATAGTAGAAACACCGCATGAACACCGCCGCGGTCTTCAAGGAGCTACATGAGCTGACTGAGAAAGCTGTCTGTCAATCATTTCAGTAGGCGTGTCAGCAAGTGACCAATCAGCGAGCTCAGTTGAGTCCCCTCCGTGCTCAGCTGCTCATATTACAACAAGGAGAACGCGAGCTTTTTAAAGCTGAATAGTTTATGAAGTATAGCAGCAAAACACATGCGCACAATATGCGCGCGTAGAGTGGCGTACCTGAGGACGCTCAAGTGTATCTCGGCCTTCAGTCGTCCAGGACATGATAAAATCAGAACAAGCGCTCAATACAAAAACAATTGAAATTGAAATTGAAAAAGCCCTTTGGATAAAGGGTGAAACGTTTTCTGCAGCAAATAAAGTCCAGTTGTTTTTGTATTGAGCGCTTGTTCTGATTCTAACACATTATGTAACTTCTAACTTTTTGGGCTGACCTTTTGTTGCTTTTAGCTAGCATTTTGCTACTTTTAGCGTTAATGACCCAGTTTCATATTTTGTAGCAAATCTCAGCAGTCATTCAGCGTTCTCACTGTGTTTTGACAAGAAATTAAAAAAATCCCATTTTATTATAATGCGTTCAAGCACAACAGCTACTTAAATGATAGTGAACTCCTCAAACTGCAGTCTAAAATGCATCAGTTTCGAAACAAATATAGAACTGTGTGTATTTGACACAACGGCGTTATTTTTAAATCTCGTCCGCTCACTGTGACTCATCGGACTGGGAGGAGAAGCTGATTATACAGAACTGTACGGTGACACATTCTCTACCTCTGTGTGCTTACGCAGGGCATTAGTACTGTATTAGTTCTAACTTTAATTGAACAAGACGGGTGTGTTTCTCTCTCTCTCAGACGTGCCCTCAATTATTAGTGAGATAATGACAAAGCAGAACTCACAAGTTCTCATTTTGTTTAATTGAATGTAGAAGTCAAGGGCACCCGATTGAAAACTGGAGGTGAAAGCTGAGGAAAAGAAAAGCCATAATCGAGTGGATGGAGTGGCTCCTGTGCCGTGCACCATCCAGAGGAAGACACAATAAGGAAGCTGGGGCTATTATAAAGGGATAATAGGTTATCTAGCTAGGACTGTTTAGCACCAGTGGCTCTGTGCTGCTTTGTGTTGCGGGCTCGACAGAAAACGGATCAAACTGCGTATCTCTGTAAAACAGAGAGGGGCTCTAAAAATAGGAGACGTGCTCTAGAAGTTGCTGTGGAGATAATTGAATATTATTTTCAGGAATGATTAAGTTGACCTATCCAACAGACTAATTATTTCTTGCAGGCCGGAGCAGAACTTGTTTAATAGATGTTGGTTGCACTGAATATGGGGAAATATGAAGCAGCCAATCTGCAAGCTGTCTGCTGAGCAGAAAAGCAGTATCTGTGGGAAAAAAAATGAATAATACCCATCATTAGAGTTTGGCTTGAGGAATGAACATAAATTTATCTTGCGTTTCTTCCCAGAAGTAGCGTCCTGAGTTGGGTTGGAAGCAGTGTCCTATTTTCTCCGAGGTTTTTGCGCTAAGGTACGGATTTATGTTTGCTCTGGAGCTTTATGTGCATTCTGTTCCTGTCCCCTTTAAAATTGTTTCATAATAAACCTACTTCACCACTGAGAGTGCACTCTCCCACTGCTTTCATTATTATGTATTTATTGGGCAAATAAAGTTGTTTATTCACAAAGTATTTATTTTTTTATTAGTAAAACTTTATGTTAGCGCCTCTATAATAGGAAACCAAGATGCACTTTAGCTCCTGTTGTTAATAAATTATTACTAACAGCGTCAAACACGTTTCTTCTTAGTTTTGATCATTTTAGAAGCCTTTTTACAACCGTGTAAAAGTCTTAAGCCTTCTCTAATTTCTTCTTTTCCTTCTTCTATAAGCTGTCTCACAGTGTTTCAGTGATAATTCTCAAGTCTTACTTTAAAAGTTTTAATGCTCTAAATTGATTACCCTGTTTTAATAGAACAAGTTTGTTTGCTATTTAACATGTATGAATAATTAAAGTTAAAAAAAAAAGACTCAAAGAATAAGCTGGGCATGTGTCTGAGCATCATAAATAACCTTGAGAAAATAAAAAAGAACAAACAGTTTTAAACCTCCCCTGCAAGCAGTTTCTTATAAGCAACTTGTTGAAAAACACGTTGTTATTTTACATCTTTATCGTGGAATCTGAGAAAAAATGCCATACAGAAATATGACAAACAAAAAAAGTATTTTTGGACCGACTTACTTGACATATTTTCAGATCCGTCTAAGATTTAGACTGATATGCTTTCATTAATCAGCTATTTAATAATCAAATAATTAAATTCCATTGCGATCACAGATCTCTTTAACCAGGAGTCCTGGGCCTGAAAGCAACCTAACATGCATGTTTTGGACTTACACTTACCGTATTTTCCGGCGTATAAGTCACACTTTTTGCCTAATTTGCATGCCCTGCGACTTATAGGGCGAAGCGACATATTTATGGATTTTTTCCCCATATTTTTAGACAAAATTTTGGCTGAGATATGACAGTTTCCATTCATTTTGACGGAAAAAAATGGAGCACTTTCTGCACTGCATGTCTGTTGCTGCGCGTGCTCGTGTTGTTGAGACGCCATGGCGAAACGATTTAAATTGAGCTGATTTGACCAT
>JBBPBX010000181.1:95438-117972 GCA_038048925.1 Garcialebias charrua | reverse complement strand
TCTTCACAATAAATCAGCTAGTGTGAAGTTACCTAAAGGCTTAGTTGGAGCCAAGTACACCGCTGAGGTACTAATTAATGGACAGATGTGTAATTGTCTTCTTGATACCGGGTCACAAGTGACAACTGTGTCCCAGTCATTTTATGACAGTTATCTTTCACATCTGAAGATCTACCCCATAAGTGACCTTCTTGAAGTTGAAGTCGCAAATGGTCAGAATATCCCATATTCAGGCTATATTTGTGTTAACATCACCTTTCCAGAGGATGGTTTTGGAGAAGAGTTCACAGTGTTTTCTCTTGCGCTAGTTATTCCAGACACGCGCTCCAGTGTCCAATCTTCCCTTGTGATTGGTACAAACATTCTTGATCTTCTTTTTGAAAATTCTTCTCTTGCTAACACAGATTCCAGTACCCTTTCTTGTAGCTACAGAGGCGTGCTGAACGTGTTACAAGAGAGGTACAGACAGGAAGAAACCAGTAATATTGGTCTTGTCAGGTTGTCAGGAAGTGAGCCTGAAGTCCTTCCTGCAGGCCAAAACAAAGTCTTGGAGGGGTCAGTTCATGTGGACGTTGACACTCCAGGCCCTCTGCAGGAAATCTCTAGGGTGGTCGAGGAGTACGAGGTAGTCCTTCCTTCTGAAACTCCTCCAGAACTTGAAAGAGATAACTTGAAAGAAACACAGAGTGTATCTGAACCTAAACGAGTTAGGGAATCAGACACTCACCTTGATGAGATAGATAATGCTTCAGATCTTAGTCAAGCTAATGCTGATGAACCGACTCAGACTGAAGTTAACGAGACTGAACTCATGACCAATGAGGACAGAGAATGCGACCCTGAGACAGAACTAGCTGCTAGCAGACCTTCTCGACAGAGGACCAAACCAAAGATCTTAACCTATCCAAAATTAGGAAATCCTATTGTCAGTATAGTCCAATCTTTGTTCCAAAGTTTGAGTGAAGCTGTCACAGATTCTATAGAAAAACCCTCAGAACCAATTAGCCTAATTTGAGTAGTATGCAAAGGGACTTGCATAGATTCAAGTGGGGAGGGTGTAACCCAGGCTAAAATAACCTTTATTGTTGTATCCATTTTATTTATTTGGCTATTAAACAGATTAATAGGAAATAAATAAATAAATAGAGAAATAAATAGGAAATAGGTCTAAAATGGTTGAAACCATAAAAGATAATGATTACAGGTATTTTAAAGGTAATATTTGGTGTAATTATCTTTTATTGTGTTGAAATCTGTACACAAAGAGGTTATTTTGGTCACAGTATTTAATGTAAGCAGAAGACTTTTATTTTGAAAGGTTGCCTGCATGTGCAGCTCACGTGACTGGTCCAGCAGCCGTTAAGTTTTGTTTTCCTCTGCGCATGTGCAGCTCACATGACTGGTCCCACAGCCGTTGGGTTCTGTTTCCCTCTGCGCATGTGCAGCAGAGTGTATAAATACAGGGGACCTGAAGCGGGAAAGTCAGAGACTGAAAAGCAATGAAGCGGAACGCTTTGTTGTAAAAGAAAGAGAAGAAGAGAGGAGAAAGTTAGAGAAACGTTGATCAGAAAGGTGCCTGTCGCCTGAGAAAACTCTTTAGACGTAAAGAGTGGTTTCTGCACTTTTTTCCTCGACCTGACTGCGTTCAGGAATTTTATTTTCTGAACAGAACTGAACTTGGTGAGTTAAAAGTATATTTTATTTTCTGGAAAAATAATTTATATGTTATATATTTTTGTCTCACCGAAGGAGAAAGATAAGAAACACAATTTATGTCGTTTTATGCCTAAAAAACTGGTTTGAGATGTGTCAGCAAAACCGAGTGACTATTGTAATTTTAGAAAGCTAAAACAGACTTTTGTGTTTCTCCCTGGCTGTGCCAGGCTTTTTTTTTTTTTTTTTCCCCTTGTGTGTGCTGGAAGGTTCTTTCCAGTTCTATGAGAAAGCTTCTAGAACCTTCTGGAAAGCCTTGCTGAGGGTGTTTCAACGGTTCTGCTGAGTCAGGAGCTGGACCGGAAGTTCCCTGTCAGCAGCTGTGTCCAGACTGAAACAGATGGCGAGTCAGTAACCCCAGGAATTGAAGAACCGCCCAGCAGAAGCTCCGCCTCCTGCTGGAACACTTCATCTTACCCAAAGAAAAGTGGTATGATCCAAATTGTTCCCGCCTCTCTAAAAAAAGAGCAGTGGACTTTTCAGAACCGATTTCTCAACCAGAACTTTTCATGAGAGAAGGGAAAAGGTCGAATTGATTACACATTATTCAGTTTACTGAATTTCTGTGGTTCTTTTTACATTTTTTCTTTTCTTAAATCCCAATTAGTATTTATTAAGTTGTGAACTGTAAATTGTTGTTGGGTTTTTGAATTTAAAAATAGATAAGATTTATTTTGAGAAGTAGTTAATTTAGAAAACTAAATAGCTTAAATTCTTAAAGGAGCCCTATCTTTTAAATTAGGTTTAAAAGATTAATTAGCTGTAAATTAAATAAATTGCAGTACTAAATTGAAATAAACTAGAATACAAATTAGATATAAAATAAATAGCAACCCTTAATTACCATTTAGTGTTTATTGAACTTCTAAGAAGAGGTTAATAAATTACCAAAAAGGGAACAAGGGATTTATTTATATCGTTTTGAGTGTAATTGTATGTGATTGTGTGTATTGTTGTTGTTTATTCATTTGTTTTTTAATTAAATGATAAGCTGGCAGTTCAACTTTCACATTGTGGTCTGAGTCAATAATTTAAGGTTTACTATTTTACTTCTTTCTTTTTTGCTCCAGAAGTCGAACCTGGTAACTAGCCCTTAACCTAACTAGACTGTAAACACGCCATGAGCGTTGTTTAGATAATTGGCAAACTAGCCAAGATTAATAGCGTGTCATAGGTGTTACAGATATTTAAAGGTAATGCATTATTTTGAGCTCTATACATAACTGATAAAATATTATAGTCTACCAAATCATGGAACTTCAATAATTTTAGTTGATAAAATAATGTACTTGATGGATGACGGTAATGCTTTCTAGTGATAATTCTTACAGCTCTTTTCTGTAATACAAAAATAGGCTTTGTGATTGTTTTACACGCTTTCCCCCAAACATCAATACAATAGATTAAGTGTGGAACAATGATTGTGTTATACAACAAATACAGAGCTTTATCATTCAATAGGTCTCTGACTTTGTACAGTACTGCAATCGATTTAGCTATTTTTATTCTTACAGAATTTATGTGTTGTTTCCATGTCAGTTTGTCATCAATGATAACACCCAAAAACTTCACCTCACTCACTCTACAAATCTCAACATCCTCAATTTTGAGTGGAACATCAACAGTTTTCTTTTTATTACCGAATATCATGTAATTAGTTTTCTCTAGATTTAATGATAATTTATTTATTTTAAACCAAGTTTGTATCTTGACAAATTCTGTCTTTATCAATTCTAACATTTGTTCTATATCTTCACCTGAACAGAAAAAAGTGGTATCATCAGCGAAAAGTACACATTTAAGGAGTCCTGACACATTTACCAAGTCATTCACATATAAAATAAAAAGCTTTGGTCCAAGTACAGAGCCTTGGGGAACTCCACATGTGATATTACAGAGGTCAGATCTTACATCATTTATTTGTACAAATTGTTTCCTATTTTTTAAGTAGCTAGATACCCACTGTAATGCTGGTCCTCTAATACCATATTTGTTCAGTTTTTCAAGGAGAATGGTGTGATCAATAGTATCGAATGCTTTTTTTAAATCAACAAAGATACTGATACAATGTTGTTTTTGATCGACAGCAGTAGTTATTTGTTCCATTAATTCCATGAGAGCCATTGATGTAGAGTTTTTTGATCTAAACCCATACTGACTGTTGCTTAGAATATTTTGTTTATCTATAAATTGGTCTAGTCTGTTTACAAATAGTTTTTCAAGAATTTTTGAAAACTGTGGTAACAAGGATATAGGTCTATAATTGTTGAATACACATTTATCACCATTTTTAAAAAGAGGAACGACCTTAGCTACTTTCATATTATCTTCATATCTACTTTCATATTATTTTGGTAAATGAACACTTTTGTTGCCCTGATTTCTGAATATTGGAATAGACCATAAAAATTAAAAATAAGTCAAATCAAGTTAAGTCAAGGTTCTTTATTCATTCGCATCACATGTGGTACATGAGGTGGAACCAAATTGTGTACACAGGGTCCCAGTTACATCCAACAATAGCAAACATATAAAGTGTTTATGAAACAATAAATAAGTATCTGAGAAATGATATATGCTAAATGAATGTCCAACAGTACGCTAAAAAAGATGCAGTATATGTCAGTCACTCATAGTGCAAAACAATACACTGAACAGCAGCAGCACGTTTCTCATAGGTTCTGTTCGGCTAGTTCTCACAATAATGTGAGCTAACATAAACTGGGTTTTATTCAAAGCACGCAACAAAAATACAGAAACAAGGACTAAAAGTGAAAAAGAAATAAATATACAGTAGCATGGTCCTATTGGCAGAGTGGTTGTGATGACAGTGAGGTTATCTTAGCAACATGGTCCTGTTTGCACCATTGTACTACTGTTAGCGGCGTGGCTCAGTTAGCAGTGTCTTGTTAGCAGCTTGATGATAATAAGGACCGCAGAGGCTGCCCTCCCAAACTGCCCTCCAGAGCCAGGTCCGGCAGGCAGAGAACATCCGAGGTTCCCTCGTGGAACCGAGTGGGTCCGTAGAGTTGGGTCCGTGCAAGCAGATCGAGGATCTTGTTAGCAGTGTTAGTAGTTCCAGTTAGCAGGTCCCGTCAGCAGCTTGATGGTAATAATGACCAGAGCAGCTGCCACCCAGACTGTGCTCCAGAACTGGGTCTGGCAGACAGAGGACATCCAATGTTCCTCTGCAGAACCAACCGGGTCTGTAGAGTTCAGTCCGTGCAGGCAGACAGAGGATATTGTTAGCAATGTTAGCATGTCTAGTTAGCAGGTCCCGTCAGCAGCTTGATGGTAATAATGACTGCAGCAGCTGCCCACACAGCCCACACAGACTGCCCTCCAGAACCAGGTCCGGCAAACAGAACACCCAATGTGGAGCCGAACAGGTCTGTAGAGTTCGATCCGTGCAGGCAGATGGAGGATCATGGACGCAGCGGCCATGACAGGCCTGAGCCCGAGGCTGGAAGGACTGAACCACGAAGGCAAGGTAGCAACACAGAAATCTACACAAGTGTGCCGCAGTCATGCTCGTACTGTGGCTGTGCATTGTAGTTGCAAAAAAAGTTAAAACAAAAGGAACACAAAAAGATTGAGTTCACCGGGAGCCTGGCGCTGTGGCGTGGCTTAAAAGACATCAGTCCACCTCTACCTTTGACCATTAGTTATTCTGAAGAAACAAATAGCCTATGCCCTTATGTAGATGGTTAGTGTAAAATGTGTCCAGCTGACCTCTCATGTTAACTCCACATTTTGAACAATGCAGGTAGAAGGAAAAAGCTTTCAAAGACCTTGTGGAAGATTTTTTATCGAATGAAGAACTGAAGAGTTTCACCACAGAACACCCATAGAGTTCCAGTTTTGTTTTGTTTGTCAGAGCTAATGTTCAAAACTGCAAACATATATCCAACAGCTGTCATGTATGGAATATGAGCAGCTCCTAACACTTCAGCGTATTTTTCAAATTGCCTCTTGTCATCTCCTTTCTTTCTTATCTTGAAATTATTCATTATTTTTGTCACCACTTTTTATTTCATCTGTGTAATAAAAACTGGATCAGCGTTAAGGTGACTTCCTCATCCATTCCCTCTCATATGCTTTTGGTTTATGTTGTCTTTGTCTCTGTCGGTTTCATCCCTACTATTTTTATGTTTGCTTCTATTCGTGTGCTCTCTCCTGTCACTTTATTTTTGGTCTTTGACTTCATCCACTGTCTTTGCAGAACTCTCACTTAAAGGTGGAGTCTGCAGTTTCTGTAGAACATCAGCACTTAGAAAAAATTTCAACAAGCAAAGCATTCTGATCCCTCCCCCTCAGAGCCATATATGGCACTGCCCCCTTGTGGTCTGTTAAAATTCAAATTCAAGCTCTGTTTTTATTGGCTGATTCGAATTCAAGCTCGGTTTTTATTGGCTGGTTACAAACTTTGTTTTTATTGGCTGGAAAATGGCGGGTCACTTTTTCTTTTTAGAAATGCTTATTTACCACCTGGAGAAGCAAGGGGACAATATTTTTTTTTAGTTTTTTTCAGAGATTACCTCTCTAACATCAATCTAGTGACAGAGTGAAGAAATATGTTAAAAATATATTGTTAGAAAAGTTACATATAGCAGCTATGAAAGTGTGACTGATGTAGGGGTTCACTGTGTGATGGAGCCTGTCATTTATTTTCCAATTTCTGCAGGGCTTGCCTCAGGCCAGGCTCACCACAAATACTGATAACGTTACTGTAAGAGATTTTAGTCACACTTACCTTTAGTATGGGTTCCATTGTAGACACACACTTCTCCCACCCTGCTGTTTACAGACCCATGTTTGCCAGTATTCCCAAGCGTGGGAGTCAGAACAATGGTCTGTAATTGAATCCTTGTCGTCAGTGGGTAACTCACTCTCTCTTTCTCACTGTGGCAACAGTCACTTACTGCCAATCTCTCGTGAAAAGTGCTTCTTTGTCATCTCTGATTTTCAGTCCGTCTCTCTGCCTGTCTCTCTTCTCCATCCTCGCTTTCCTATTTCCTTAGGAGTCCTTCCTGTGACTCTGTTTTGTATTTGAGTAGTCACCATTCCTATCACGTTTGAATGCAACAAAGAGTTATTTTTGACTTTCAGCTGCTATCACATCAAAGTCATTATCTTTAAATTTGACTGAGTTACAGGTCAGCAAATATATATAGGAAGCAAATGATGTCTTGAACCACTTTGGCTGTGGCTGCCAGCCTGGGAGGAGTTGATGGGGGGAGGAAAGCCCCCCAGAAACCATCTTATCACCAGCAAATTGGTTGGTCCACTGTAGGAGTGTACTGCTTAGTGGGGAAAACATTTCGTTTGGGACTCCTCAGACTAATGAAGCCCTTTGGATGGAGGGCGAAATGTCTCTCAACATCTATCCATCCATTATCTTCCGCTTATTCTGAAGTTGGGTCACGGGGGTAACAGCTTGAGCAGGGAGGCCCAAACTTCTCTTTTCACAGCCACCTCTTCCAGCTCTTCTGGGAGGACTCCAAGGTGTTCCCAGGCCAACCAAGAGACATAGTTTCTTCAGCGTGTCCTGGGTCTTCCCTGGGGTCTCCTCCCACACAGACATGCCCGAAGCACCTCCGTAGGGGGGCGCCCAGCGGGCATCCTTACCAGTAGCCCAAACCACCTCAACTGGCTCCTCTCGATGTGGAGGAGTAGCGGTTCTACTCTGAGTCTTTCCTGGAAATTTCTTACCATGTCTCTAAGGGAGAGTCTAGCTACCCTGCCGAGAAAAGTAATTTCAACTACCTGTATCCACAATCTCATTCTTTCAGTCACTACCCAGAGTGCGTGGCCATAGATGAGGGTAGGAATGTAGACTGACTATTAAACTGAGAGCATTGCCTTACAGCTCAGCTCTCTCTTCACCACAACGGACCAGTACAGAGTCCTCAATACTTCAGATGCTGCACCAATCTGTCTGTCAATTTCACGCTCCATTCTTTCCTCACTCATGAACAAAACCCGAAGATACTTGATGTTACATGCCTGCCAGGCTGTGTGTTTTTCTTTCTCCTGCCCTTGTGTTTGTCTCTTCACAGAGAGTAAGGAAGCTGGTGTCAAGCTGGTGTCAATCTCCTTTGATTAGATCCTCTCCACACATGGGCCAATCAGCATCCAAGGAGGCCTTGTATAAGCAGTCCAGCTGAGGAACAGAGGCAGTCTCCAGCTGAGTAATGGTGAATCCAGACCGAACGCGTTTTCAACTGCAGGAGCGTCCGGTTTACATGCAAAGTCAATGGGGGACGCGCCTCCAGGCGTCTCTTGGCGTCGGGCGTCACGTCACGTGCGTGTTGAGCGTGCTGGAAAGCGTTTTTCGTGCACGTGAACCCGCGTCAGCCTCCAAACCACGCATTCACCATGCTGAAGATTTCGCCGTTCAAAATCGTGAACGCGTGTGTCCAACCAATCAGGGAGAGTCGGGTGGAGGAGAAAGGGGGAGTCCGCTATGTGACGCGGAAACGAGGGGACGGGGGTATTGCGCAACTATGTGACGTATTGTTTGTGGGACACAGAAAAAACCCGCGGAGTCATGGACTATGGAAGAGAAACTCATTGTAGCTGTGTGTTTGCGACAAGTTCTTCACGACCAGTCAAGTCTGCTCTACAGAGACAGAAATAAAAAGCTCCTTGACTGGCAGAGTGCAGTGAGGAACTCGGTATACTGGTAAGCTCCTCCCACACCCCCGCCGCCACGCCGCAGCAATTTCACGTTCCGGTCTGGACACCACTGGGTCCAGTGCGTCCACTTGCGTGCGTGTCGAGCTTTTTTGCCGTTGAAAAGGCGTTCGGTCTGGATGTAGCATAACAGAGGAAGTCTCCACCTGAGGAACAGCAGGCAGTCTCTCTACCTGGCTGGCCTAGCTGATGCATGTCTCATTGTTGGTGCGCTGTGTAAAGGTTTGTGGTGGGAGTTAGAGGACTAGGTAAGTTTGGGGTACCCTGTACATTTCCATCACGTAGGTGTTTTTCTGTTAAATACACCAGGTAAGTAGGTGGGTGCCACCCATGTAAGTTTTGGTGAAACTGTTGTTAGATAAGGTTAGCAAGGTTTTTCTTTTCTATTTATTTTATGTAGCTTAGACTATAGTTAGGCCCTGTTTTGTTTTATTGTTTTCTCTGATTTGGCACCACCTAACTGTCCCTTTCTCCCTCACAGTTTGTATGAGACTCCAGGGATTTTTTGTGTTGGCTGTAGAATAAATCCCTTGTTTTATAACATTCACTTGGACTCTTGGATTTTTGTGGTTGTCATGTTACTCCCCTTCTCCTCACAAAGGGGGGGCCGTAACAAGTGGGGGCTCGTCCGGGATATTTTCCCTGAGCTATAGACATCCACAATAATTTGAGATCCTTGTGTCTGTTTAGAAATGAGCTTCAGCTTAGAGTTTGTACAGGCTCCTAGCCATGAAAAGCTGGAACTCTGTCGTAAGGACAACTTGTTATGTCTGGCTGAACATTTTGACATTCCAGTGAAACAATACATTTTTCAAAAGTGAAAAACACAAACAGTCTGGCAGGCATGTAACACCTCCTCCCTTAAAAGTCCAAACAAAATGTTTGGAATGCTCAAAGTTAAACACAAGCCTAAAGTGCACGTGACAAAGTTTATGGCAGATCTTCTGAATGACTAAACAAAACATACACAAACATACACAAGGCCACTGGCCGTAACACTTGAACTCCTCCACTTGAGGCAGAACCTCACCCTCGACCTGAACAGATCAATCTGCCCATTTCTGGTTGAGGACCATGGCCTCAGATTTGGAGGTGCTGATTCTCATCCCAGCCGCATCACTCTATCTCAAAAAAAAAAAAGTCCATGTAACCTGACTGACCATAGTTAGATTTTTTTCACTTGGATTATTGAGCATGAACCTTTATGAGTTAGAAGCAGTGTGGCATCTATCTTGAATCAGTTTGACTCCAACAGGTAATTGGTTGAAGATGTATACATCCAATTCAATTCAGGTTATTTTTATAGCACCAAATCACAACAAAGTTGTCTCAGGGCACTTTACAGGAGCATTCACATACATAGATGGACTGGAGACCTGTCCAGGGTGTCCCCTGCCTCTCGCATGGTGATGGCTGGACATGGGCACCAGTGACCCCCGCAGCCTGAAAAGGAAAGAAGTGGGTAAATATAATGGATGGATGGATGGAATTCAACCCAATTCAGAGCTATTCCTCTAATACCATATATCAGAGAGTCAGAGTCAGAGTCAGAGAGTCTTTATTGTCATTTGCACCGCATGTGGTACATGTGATGAAAACGAGATTATGTACACGAGGTCCCAGTTACATCCAACAACAAATGAAAGAGAAAAACAGTAATAACATCTAGAATTAACTAAGAAAAACATCAACTAGTAATACACTAAGCCTAATATAGTGGGAATAAACAGCAGCACGAACATGAGTTTGTATGAGCAGATGGTCACAGATGAACACAGATGAACACAGCAACAAGAAAACAGATCAGCATCAGTATGATGTGATATTTTGCAGTGTTTATTTTTTATTTTATTTTTATTTATTCATGAGTCTAACAGCCTCAGGGTAGAAGCTGTTCCTCAGTCTAGTGGTTCTACACTTGATGCTCCTCAACCTCCGTCCTGAGGGGAGTGGGGCAAAGAGTGAGTGTGCTGGATGAGTGAGGTCTTTCATGATGCAGGTGGCTCTTTTCCTGCATCTGGAGGTATAAATGTCTGTGATTGTGGGGAGACTGACTCCAACAGACTTCTGTGCAGCCTTCACCACTCTCTGCAGAGCTTTCCTCTCTTCAACTGTGCAGCCTCCATGCCACACGTTGATGCTGGAGCACAGGATGCTCTCCACTGCACACCTGTAGAAGGAGGTGAGGACTGGGCTGCTCAGACCAGCTCGTCTCAGCCGTCTGAGGAAGTAGAGTCTCTGATGACCTTTCTTGATCAGGCTGGTGGTGTTGTTGCTCCAGCTGAGGTTATCATTCATGTGTACACCCAAGTATTTGTAGCTGGAGACCACTTCCACTGCAGACCCACCTATTTTCAGTGGGGCATGGGTGTGTTTGTTCCTTCTGAAGTCCACAATCATCTCCTTTGTCTTCTTCACATTCATGTGAAGATTATTCTCTTTGCACCAGCTCTCCAGGTGTTCCACCTCCTGTCTGTAGCTGGACTCATCATTGTTTGTGATGCATCCCACCACCGCTGTATCATCTGCAAACTTAACAATATGACAGCCTGGAAGTGTGGCTGTACAATCATATGTGAGCAGAGTGAACAGAAGGGGGCTCAGCACACATCCCTGAGGAGAGCCAGTGCTGAGGGTTATGGTGGAGGAGGAGAAGTTGTGGATCTTCACGGACTGTGGTCTGTCTGTTAAGAAGTCTAGTACCCAGTTACAAATAGAGGGGCTTAGTCCAAGTGTAGATAGTTTGTCTATCAGATATACCAGTTTCAATCAAATTAATCAAGTGGTTCATACGATTTTATGCCAACAGACACGTTCATGCACACACATACACACACACACACACAGGCAAACACATACTTTACCTTCGCCTTTCACTCGCAGGCCATAATAAATATACGTGGCTATTTCTTGGTTTATTGTCAATTTACATTTATGGATGTAATTATAATCATCACCTTGAGTGAGTTTTATAAACCGTATGTTTTTTCCATGCTCTGACAGACACTTCAACTAGTCAGCCTCCTCCGTGCCTCATCGCTCTTCATTGTTTTTGTGTTCCTTTGACTGACATGTCACCCTTCAAAGATGTTTGCATCGTATAGGAGCTGGAGATTGGACACGCTTCCTTGATCCAAGCCCGAGCTGTATTTGAAGGAAGACAAGCAGTGTGGTTTTGGTTTATTTATAGTCTGCTGTACTTGTTCACACTGTGCAGTCCATGGTTTGATTAGGTGCCTCACACAGAGAGATCAGGGCTTCAGCACTTTTACATTAGCTTTAAAATTTATTTCAGGGATCAAAAACCAGCTGGCATGTATCAAATCAGGACAACTCAGAAAAGTACTTTAAAGAGTATCTTTGCTTACTAAAAGCTTATTGCTGTGAGCACAAAACTATAGTTAAACACGTTTAAAAATCTGTTTTTTGTTTTGTTTTGTTTTTTGCCATATAGTAGACCTTCATTCATCGCAGGGTTTAGGGGGCCACGCCCCCCGCGATAGGTGAAAAACCGTTCAGTAGGGGTACAGTAGTCTAAGTTCAAGTAAACTTTATTGTCATTACCATCTCATGTAGTACATGAGATGGAACGAAATTATGTACACAAGTAGTAGTAGTAGTAAGTAGTAGTTTATTTTAGTATTTATATGCAGTATATATATGCAGTATGTCCATCCATCCATCCATCCACCCATTATCTTTTACCCGCTTCTTCCGTTTTGGGTCACGGGGGTCGCCGGTGCCCATTTTCGGCAATCACTGTGCGAGGGGCAGGGGGACACCCTGGACAGGTTGCAAGTCCATCACAGTATATATTAAGGCTTTTTAAACTTTTCTCATACTCTTTCAATGTTCTAAACTCTTAAACCTACTAATTTTAACAACATGCTTATATGTACACAGTAGGTATTAAATTTTAACTTACTAGCTCTGCAGAGCAGCAGCAGCAACTCTCGTTCCGGTCCAACTCTGGTCTATTCCGACTCGGTTCGTTTCTGCAGACTATCTTGCAGTGATGAAACCTACAAATCAGTCCTCTAAACTCTTAAACCTACTAATTTTAACAACAAGCTACAAAGTACATACTGTATAAGTATATGTAGCTAATACATTGTACTTCCCAGGCTCTGCATAACAGGAGCAACTCTGTTTTGGTCTGACCCGATAGATGAAAAAAGTCCCGGTGCAGCATGATAAATCTCCATCCAGCTTGATGTGCGCATGCTGCCGCTCCAGGAGCAAGGCTGCCCAGGATTTAGTCCACCACCTCTGGCCTGGTCTGGACCAGCACCGCACGATCAGAACCAGCCTGAACTCTGCAGCTGTCTGTCGTCTGCAGCTCCCAAGTTCCGGGTCACACTGAGTCCAGATCAACTGCAGCCCAGCTACTCAGCAGTGAAGATACAACTTGAAGGATGAGTTCAGCTTCAGAATTATTTGATACTTTCCTGCCAGCTCTGTGATCTTATCCTTACAGAACTTCTGACTTTGAGTTGTGAAATTTTCCTTCCATTTGCAGCAAGCAGCAGATGGAAGCAGTGTTGACTGCTGGGAAGTGAACTCATGGCTTCTGGGTAATGTAGTTCTTTAGACTGGCAAAACGGTGTAGGTCTAATGAAAGAAAACTACAAAATGGCGGCGCTTTAAAAACTCTTTTTTTTTTTTTTTTTACAGTACTGTACGTCCATAAACCGTGATAAAGCGAGTCCGCGAAAGTCGAACAGTGAAGAGCGAGGGACTACTGCATATAAATACAGCAAACCCTCGACCTACGTCACCCGCGACCTACGGCAACTCAGACTTACGATTTTATCATATTTAATAAAAATATGATAAAAAAAAAAATATATATTATTATTATTTTTTTTTTTTTAATGTTATTAATTTCATGTGTATAGCACTTTGTTGCAGCTGTGGTTGTTTTAAATGGCTTTATAAATAAAGTATAATTATTAATATTTCATTTTTAATTACAATTTGATCGTATTTACGCAACTTCCGGTCGTTTCCGGTCGCCATTTTACTACTGTACTGCGGTCAATGGAGCTCTAGACGCTCCTGTCAGCTGGCTTTAGAGGACCGTGTGTCCGTTCAGGGTTGCCTCATACGGATAAATTTGCTGGAAACACTCGGTCAACTCTGTGGACGTCTCAGACCCGGAGGAGCAGCCGCCGATCGCCCCCGTGATCGCTCTAACAACGCCGCCCGACATGCTAACGACAGCAGCTAACAGAGCAGCTAACACAGGCGAAGACACCGAGCCGACATGCCGCGGAGGGGCCATCTGCGGCCGGGAGCTCGCCGCAAATGTCCGCCTGGCAGTCGGGGGACACCGAGCTAACGCGGAGATACAAAGCCGACAGCCTTTTTGAATGAACTGACATGCTAACCAGTGCTTCTAATGGCGGGGCCTAACCGTAGCTAACGCCGAGCAGTTGTTTTGGATGGAGAAACATCGCGGAGAAACGGCTTTCAGTAAGTTTTTTTTTTTCTGGCTCCAAATATATGAAGTTAAGAAGCTAACAGTCATTCTTTTAAACAGTTTTGACCACGTGTGTGCGTGTGGAGCGTAAGGAAGCTGGGGGAGCTCGCACCCGAGCTGATGCTAAAAGACAAAGGCAGGCTTTGACCAGCTCAAAGTAAGACATTATATTTTTTATTTATTGTACAGTACTGTATTCATTTACTGTACAGTTCTGTGCATGTTCATGGCCTAGTATGTCTGCTTGTTCAGTCTCATGCCATTAAATATGTGTGCGGCGCTCCGTTAGCGGTATAGCCGCGACCTATGTCAGAAACGCGGACCTACGACAGGCAGGTGTTTTTGGTCCGCGAGGTACGACAAAATCGACCTAAGTCACACACGTAGGTCCCAATCCCTGACGTAACTCGAGGGCTTGCTGTATAAACTCTAGACTGAAAGCACCATAAACAAATATATCTCTGATTAATATTTTCTTCTTTAATAAACAACTACTGAAATAAACAACAGTTTTCGATGACTTTTAACAAATATTGTTACATTAACAAGTTTCACAGGAGATGAAATACCTATTATAGATTAAATAAACTAAATATAGTCAATTTTACTGTAATCATAATCCATTTTAATCAGTTATAATCCAAATTATTCTAATTCAGTCAATTTGTAGGGATGACACCATCTAATGGGCATCCTTTGTCTGTTCTCCTTGTGATTTTCTGCCAGCCAGTTCCTTATCTTTGTTCTTAGTTTTATTAGTTTCCCCTGTTCCAGTCTTGTTCTGTTCTCCTAGTTTTCTCTCCATGTTTACCTGCTCCTAGTTTCATGTTTAGCTTAATTCCCTAGATCCTGCTTTAGTATTTATTAATTTTTTTAGGTTTGATAATTCCCCTGGCCCTGGTCTCCTTGTTTATCAGTTCTTAATTTATGTTTTTAGTTTCTACATCTCCAGTCCTTTACAGTCCTTTCCTCCCTAGTTTAAATCTCCATGTTTACCTGCTTCTAGTTTCCTGTTTAGTTTAATTCTGCTCCTGGTTTCAGTTTAGGTTTCAGTTTAGTTTTCAGTTTAGTTTAATCTCCACATCCCAGGTTTGATTAGTTTCCCGGCCCTGTTCTGTTAATTTTTCCCAGGTGTGTGTCATTACTTCCTGTCTTGTCTGTCTCAGGTGTGTGTCATTACTTCCTGTCTTGTCCTGTCTTGTCTGTGTGTGTATATATATATAGCCTGTCTGTCAGTCTGTTCTTTGGGGTGTCCTCGTTGGGTATAGCCTGTTCTGTTCTGATCCGTTCCGTTCCGTTCCGTTCTGTCCTGTCTGATCCAGTCTGTCCTGTCTGATCCGTTCTGTCCTGTCTGATCCAGTCTGTCCTGTCTGATCCAGTCTGTCCTGTCTGATCCAGTCTGTCCTGATCTGCCCTGTTCTGATCCAGTCTGTCTTGATCTGACCTGTTCTGATCCAGTCTGTCTTGATCTGCCCTGTGCTGATCCAGTCTGTCCTGATCTGCCCTGTGCTGATCCAGTCTGTCCTGATCTGCCCTGTTCTGATCCAGTCTGTACTGTCTGATCCAGTCTGTCCTGATCTGCCCTGTGCTGATCCAGTCTGTCTTGATCTGCCCTGTGCTGATCCAGTCTGTCCTGATCTGCCCTGTTCTGATCCAGTCTGTCCTGTCTGATCCAGTCTGTCCTGATCTGCCCTGTGCTGATCCAGTCCGTCCTGATCTGCCCTATGTGCTGATCCAGTCTGTCCTGATCTGTCCTGTCTGATCCAGTCTGTCCTGATCTGTCCTGTCTGATCCAGTCTGTCCTGATCTGCCCTGTGCTGATCCAGTCTGTCCTGATCTCTGTATAAGTAAGTTTCAGCTGCCATGTCAGCTCTTTAATTTGTTATTAAAAAGTATTTCTTTTTATAATCCTTGAGTCTGACTCTTGCTTGTACAATTGGGTTCATTCCTGTTCTTGATCTGTCTGAAACCCTGACACAATTTGTACATGGGAAAAGTCAACCAATTATAATCTAACTCCTACAATGTGGCATTTATTAGCAGTTGTGATGCCAATTCTTTAAAAATGATCAATTCTTCAAAGGTTTCAAGGAAAATAATACAAAGTACATCAGTAAGTGGAATTACACCATTATCCTACTTATTTATTTTACAATTTCTGGTCATTTTCATACACTGAAGTTAGTTGTTTGTGTTTTAAGTGGAACCATAAAATATATGCTGTGATATAAATGTGTTTATCAAAATGACACTGCTTCAAATTGTTAGAAAATAATATTTTGGGGGGAAACTGACTACAACAGAGTATGGAGCAGGATTTCATGTGTGAGTGTGTTCCCTGTAATCCATAGATCTCGCTTTGGACAGTTTTTATTATGCCTAAAAAACACTGTCTCGGAAACATCTGAAATTAACTTTTTTTTTTAAATCACTGTAATTGCCTCTTACAGAACACACTTCATATTTAATGGACGACCAGTCTGTCTGGGGATGGAAAATGGGTGAAAGAGGTGAACAGGTGAGAGGCAGAACCTTTTTAGTAACTCTCCAACCTCTGCAGAGAGGTTGCTGGTCACATCTTGCTTGTAGAGTGATGGCTGTGACAAGCAAATGCACACTTGTGTCGAGTTGTGTGACAAAGTAATCCACTTACTGGTCAGGACTAGTTCCTTGACATCTCCCTGACTGATGGAAACCAGTTTTCATTGTTTAATTTTCTCCCCTTTTCTCTCCGTCTAAACGTCTTATCTTTCTGGGATAGATCAGATTAGATTAATGTGTCAGTGTCTTGTATCTTGTACAGATTATTATTTTGCTTGTGTCGTGGCCATAAACAGGGGAGACAGCCTTGTCATTTACAAGCTTTTTGATTTGCAAAAGGCTTATACTAGAGATAAAACATGTATATTTAATTTTAGTTATGTTAGACTCACTTACGGGTAGGGATGGGAACCGAGAACCGGTTCTGTTAGAGAACCGGTTCTTAAAAGTCCAATTCCATGGAATTGTAGGATGCTTGTCTTAACGATTCAGCTTATCGGTTCTGCAGACTCCTGGTGGTGACGTGTTTAAGCGCTGACATCACAGACATGCGCCGCGCCCGAGTGGTGGTGGCGTGGTGGTGTCTAAATAAATATTTCTTAGCTGACTTCATAGCAGACGTCCTTCTGAGCTTAACGAAATGTTCAAATCAGCTGGATTTAAAAAAAAAAAGTTCGCGGAATTTTAGGCAGGCGCCAGGCGGGTCAAACCGGACGCTTTCTTTCTTTAAATTTAGCTAAATAAACGCTTAAAAATATATTTCTTACCTCACTATAGCAGACGGGCTCCTGAGCTGAACCAAATGTGAAATCAGCTGGATTTAAAAATCCGCGGTGTGGCTTCTGGAAGTGGTCCCTCTTCCTCTTCACTCTCTGAGTCCTCTGCTGGCTGCTGCCTACAGCGCCTCTAAAGCGGCCGAAACTGGTACTGCACCATTTTCGCCAAAAATGAAAAACGAAGAATCAGAGCGAAAAATGAGTCTAAAAATATGGGAAAAAATCCATAAATAAATTCTTTATGAACACAAATGGTTTACTATATTTTATTACCCAAATGAGAATTGATAACAGAATTGATAAGGAATCGAATCGATAAATGACATCGATAAAGGCATCGATATTGATAATTTCTTATCAATTCCCATCCCTACTTACGGGTATAAAAAAAATCACTGTAAAGTGTTTTAAATTTACTATGTGTGTCAAAAATATAAAAGTAGGTCGTTCCAAAGGCATGAAGACAGAATAAAAATATATAATGTATACTGTAAAAGTAAAAAAAACAATATCAACACGACATCTTTCTTAAGGGTATTGTGTCCTGAAATTAGAAATTGTAAGCAAAATTTGTGATCAGATGCCATCTACATGTTCCTGTTGCCATTTGTCAAGGAGTGAAGAAGGGGGATCATACATGTGTCTGTTAGTCTGTGTGTGGTAACTGAAAATTAACTGAGGTGCCAACTTCAATTTTGGTGTGTAGTTGTAGGCATAGGAAAGGATCCTTTCAGAAACTGGGTTGCCACATCAAAATCCAAGATGGCCTCCATCACACATATAATGGTGTTTTATTTTATTTTATTACAACCAGGAGCAGCTGATTAACATTTTAAAAGCTCAAATATTACCTCAACTACAGCCCCAAATCCCAATGAGTTGAAAAGGAGGTGCCGTGGGCCCAATCCCGTCTACTTGGTGGTGGTGCTCGAGTGCCTGACTGTCGAGATCCTGGAACTGGCAGGAAAGGTGACTCGTGAGAACGGGAGGACCGGGGTCATCCCCCGACACCTGCAGCTGGCTGTCCGTAATGACAAGGAGCTCAACAAGCTGCTGGGAGGAGTGACCATCGCTCAGAGAGGAGTTCTGCCCAACATTCAGGTGGTCCTGCTGCCTAAGAAGCCTGTCAAGTCCAAGGAGACGGATCAGCATCTGTGACCAGTTTCTTCAGATCTGCTGTAAGACAGACCACTACAAAATATACTTCCATGCACCTGGCGGTGAATAAATTTGCTCCCTCTGCTTGACAGGATCTGTCAGCCAAGATGGTGTAGTGGCAGGGCTTTCGACTTGGGACCCGAAGGACGTGGGTTCGCGCCCCGGCCACTACACACCTTGGGGTGTCTATGAGTGCACACCTAATTCTCCAGCTCCCCGGGCGCTTTCTGGCTGCTCACTGCACCACCTGGTGGTGGTTGGGTTAAATGCAGAGACGAATTTCGTCTGTGTATGGGAAACATACACAGATGACAGACAAAGACATTATTATTATTATTATCATGTTGGACAAGCAAAAACTAAATAAATTAAATTTTTTATTAAATTTAAAAATAAAAATAAACCATCTGCTCTGATACACAGTGTAGCTCTGACCCACCTGAAAATCTTACACCAAAAGCATTGTTTACTTGCATTGCCTGTTCAGTTCCAGACCAGAAATACATTCATCTTGCAAACTACAAACAGTCACGCTCCAAATCCTTCCGGGATGAGGAACGTCAGCTTGTTTACTTATGAAAACAGCCAAAGTAACAGAAAAAAGTTCAAAACTAAAATGTACTGACCACATTTCATTACCTGAACAGACTATGACCAGCCTGAGACCAACTGTAGGTCAATCACGTGACTCGATTATGTGACTCGTGCTGCTGTTCGTCATATTGTTTTTGTACTGCTAGTGCTTAGCATATTTTTAGTTGACTTTTTCTAGGTTCATATCTTAGATCTTATTACTGTTAATCTCTTACATTTTAATGTTGGATGTAACTGGGACCCTGTGTACATAATTTCGTTCCACCACATGTACCACATATGACAATAAAAAACCTTGAACCCTTGAAACTTCAGTGGTTTTAGGCCATTCAGCCAAAGTCATTGTTTACACTGAATGTGGAGCAAAATTCATTAAATGCAATTGCATTTAATACATCTGGAAAACAAATGGAGTAAACTCTTTCACACTGTGCCACTTAAAATATTTCAGGATGACAGTTTTAACGTTTGATTTTATACTTTGCAATGATCATCTTTAACACCACGTTAAAGTTAACAGTGCGTGTTGAATTGGCAATGGCGATTTTACTGTGGAGTCCGATGTGTTATGTGCACCCACAGGCAACTCTCAAAAATTGTTTGAAGTGACTTGGAGGGATCATTTTCATGTTTTATCAGAAAATACAAACAGTTAATGATATTTAAATAAACAAAGGTTTCTTTTTAACATAGTTCTTAAATTGGCAAAACAATGCCTAGAATGAGACTACTTCTAAGAAAAAGACTGCTTCACACTGAAAAACTGAATTAGTGTGATGGTGCAGTGCAATGCACACAATGACAAGAGACCACTATTTGTTTTAAAGAAAAATCCTTGTTGAACTGTTTGCATGAGTTGTGTGTCTTAATGAGCGCCACTTGCTGTTTTGATGTTTAATTCTGCAATTCTATTAAAATCTAGAGCATATGGCAGCATGCACCATGTCTCCTTTAATGCTTTTTTATGTCAACACAAACATTGGCACTTTATTTGTTACTAATTAATATTATTGTACAAAGTATGACATCACACAGAAGCTGATTGACTAATAATCCAATTTAAATGTTTGCTGACAAATTTCTTACTAGCAGCCGGGGAGCCACAGCTTGATCAAGAGAGCTCTAGCTCTCTGAAGAAGTAAGTCTGTTGCTGTCACTTTGTGTGAATATTTCATACGAACAATCCAGATGAGAAAATACAAAAGCATCAAAATGTAGCTAAAAGGACCGCTTGAATGTCAATGCTAAGGGTGAGCCAAACAGAAGAAAGCTTATTAAGTACATGAAATAATTAATATTTAATGGGCCATTTTTAGATTTGATCAGTTTACGCTTCATTAAAATTTGAATCACACAATGTCAAAAACGTTGTGAATGATTTTCTGCCTGCTGGAGTGTTTCACTCTGTCGTTTATGCTGGTACATAATTTATTAAAACTCTTAGGTCTAGAAATATTGTAAACTTCCTGTGGCCTGCTTTAAGTATGGCTATATAGTGGTTTAATGTCAGAAGTATTTTGTATTTATGAGTATTCAAACTATTTAATGCAGCAGTGTATAGTGTTAGTGTGGCTTCTACTGTATATAATTCAGGACTTGGCGAATCTAAAGTGAGAAACTAAAAAGAAAAGTCCAGTAACTTAATTTTTAACTATTTAGATCTAAAACTGGATATTATTTACAGTGGTGCTTGAAAGTTTGTGAACACTTTAGAATGTTCTATATTTCTGCATAAACACGGCTTAAAACATCCAATTTGTGCACAAGTCCTAAAAGTAGATAAAGAGAACAAAGTTCAACAAATGACACAAAAAATATTATACTTGGTCATTTATTGATTGAGAGAAATGATCCAGTATTACAGGGATACTCATTGCGCGGCTCCCGAGCCACGTGCTACATATTTTATCATATTTTATCTACGATGTTGTATTCTTGTGAAGTACTTTGGTCAACTGTGGTTGTTTTTAAATGTGCTGTATGAATAACCTTGAATTGAATTGAACATGCGGCTCGCCATGCTTTGTTTGTGGCTCTCATGACAGGTTACGACAATATGCCAGCGCAGCCAATACATTTTTAAAACATGCTGGCTCCAGTGATGTGCGGTGAGGTTCATGGCTGGTGAGGCATTGCACTTTTTTTTTTCATATGTATAATAAAAAGCAGACAAAAATGTTCTCCACATTTTGGCTTCTGTCTGCCATAGCTTCTTCAGCACTTTGGATACTTTGGATAGCGTTATTTTCTTCTTTTATAATACATGAACCCTACAGAGTAGTTTATTCACCATTTGATTGGCAGCAGTTAACAGGTTGTGTTTAAAATCTCATATCAGCAATCTTTACACATACAAACTGTAGCACACAAAAAAGCACATTTAATTTGGAGAAAAAAATATTTTAGTCTTACCTTTACTTATAAATTAAATTAAACTATAACAAAATCTATTTTTATTTTACAGAAAAGAGCTGTGAGAATTATTACAAGAAAGCCTTGCTGTCATCCATCTAATATATTGTTTAAACAACTCAAAGTACTGAAGTTTTATAATTTGGTAGACTATAATATTTTGTTAGTAATGTATAGGGCTCACAAGAATATACCGTACTACCCTCAAATGTTCAAATGTCAGAGTCAGAGTCAGAGAGTCTTTATTGTCATTTGCACCGCATGTGGTACATGTGATGAAAACGAGATTATGTACACGGGGTCCCAGTTACATCCAACAACAAATGCAAGAGAAAAACAGTAATAACATCTAGAATTAACTAAGAAAAACATCAACTAGTAATACACTAAGCCTAATATAGTGGGAATAAACAGCAGCACGAACATGAGTTTGTATGAGCAGATGGTCACAGATGAACACAGATGAACACAGCAACAAGAAAACAGATCAGCATCAGCATGATGTGATATTTTGCAGTGTTTATTTATTTTTTATTTATTCATGAGTCTAACAGCCTCAGGGTAGAAGCTGTTCCTCAGTCTAGTGGTTCTACACTTGATGCTCCTCAACCTCCGTCCTGAGGGGAGTGGGGCAAAGAGTGAGTGTGCTGGATGAGTGAGGTCTTTCATGATGCAGGTGGCTCTTTTCCTGCATCTGGAGGTGTAAATGTCTGTGATGGTGGGGAGACTGACTCCAACAGACTTCTGTGCAGCCTTCACCACTCTCTGTAGAGCTTTCCTCTCTTCAACTGTGCAGCCTCCATGCCACACGTTGATGCTGGAGCACAGGACGCTCTCCACTGCACACCTGTAGAACGAGGTGAGAACTGGGCTGCTCAGACCAGCACGTCTCAGCCGTCTGAGGAAGTAGAGTCTCTGATGACCTTTCTTGATCAGGCTGGTGGTGTTGTTGCTCCAGCTGAGGTTATCATTCATGTGTACACCCAAGTATTTGTAGCTGGAGACCACTTCCACTGCAGACCCACCTATTTTCAGTGGGGCATGGGTGTGTTTGTTCCTTCTGAAGTCCACAATCATCTCCTTTGTCTTCTTCACATTCATGTGAAGATTATTCTCTTTGCACCAGCTCTCCAGGTGTTCCACCTCCTGTCTGTAGCTGGAC